>JAUZNJ010032414.1:0-13686 GCA_034780135.1 Jordanella pulchra | reverse complement strand
TATATATATATAATCTGATGATAATTACCTAGATTGATAGTTAACCCAATACCTTTGTTCAATTCTTCTGTTTTTGCCAGTGCCAACCCGGTGTATCATGAACTGCTGCTGACTGTCTTATGGTACGGCGTGGTCCATACATCCGCTCTCGTCCGCTGTACTGCAGCACGAATGTTTGAGGTATGGAAGAAACTCCAGTGTAGATTTTAACATTTTTACAAAGATAAAGTTTTAGTCACATATTCATTAAGCAGAAAAGCTCGATATTAACGAGAAGTAGGGCTGTCCCGATACAACTTTTTCATTTTTGATAAGATGCAGATATTGATCCGATACGATCTTAGCACGAATAATACCAGATTTTATCACAGATCCTATAGTGTCGAATGTTAGAAACGGTTTGAGCCAATTAATATTACTATAACAGTCAACAACAAAAGTTATGAAAAAAAAATAAGAAATGTAAAATTAACCAATGAGTTAGGAAAACTAAAAGCAGCATGAAAACATTAGAGATTTTAGATGCTAGCTGTTAAAATCCAATATTAGTTTTTTTTGGCCAATATCGGACTGATATCTGATTTTATCATCGGGTCGGGACATCCCTGAAAAGAAGATAAGATCTTTTTAATTTTTTTTCTATGCTTTGCGATTAAGTATTTACGCTTCATTGGAAATGTATTATTTTAGATTATATAAAAATGATTTATGGTTAAATAATGATTACATTCTTAGAAATTGTCTGCAGCAGTTAAACCTACCGCCATATTTTGACAGTTTATTTTAATGTTTATTTATATGCTGTAACTGTGCTAGCTTTGCTTTCTGCTGCTGTTGCTATTAAAGATGCATACGGTATTAAGCTGTTCTGTCCTTTGAGTGTTACTGCAAACTTTAGCTACAGTTCCTCGCTGCTCTGGTTCCAACTGTATGGCTAAACCCTCCTCAAGCTGACATCACATCTTTCACTGTGCACTGAAAGGTCTCTAAATGGCACCCTGTAATGAAGAAGGCATAAAGATAAACTTTATTTTTACTGTTAGGATTTTACTGATCTGCTATCTTTGCACATTTTAGTTCAGATGTTGGCATGAGGGTCTGGTTATAACAGTTGAATCTGGAATATATATATATATATTTTTTTTTAAACTCGGGGGAGGAAGAATGGCAAGCTGTATTCATGTGCCTGTTTTGTAAATTTCTTACCCTTTCCCAAAGCACATCACTTTCACCATCTCATAGTGAAGAGTTGTCCACCACTGATAAGGACTGTGGATCGAAGGGGGTGGGTCTTTGCCACACACGCCTGATCAAATTCCCCGTTAAATAATTGATTTCCTGAATTGAATTTGATAGAATTTGATCTGGAGTCCGTGGTAAGAGCCCACGGCTTTGAGCACTCTTTACCGCAGTAGTAGCTGTGAAGTTGAACCAGTATACGAGTGGACGTGTGTGTGTGAATGTGTAAAACTTTATGTACACATACTTGCCTGCTGCGTGTAGTGCCGTTCTGTGCCTTGCAGCTATAGTTCTTGTCATTGTATATCACTTTATTCCTCTTTTTTGTATTTTTTTTTTCTTTTTTCCCCCCTACTTTCTTTCTTTTGCTTTTTTTTGTTTGTTTGTTTTCTTCTCTGTCTTTTGCCGGTGTTGCTCGCTCTTGTCCCAAATGCCCCGCCCACCTATGTGACATCACGGCTGGCTCTGTCCAATCCGATCAGCTGCTGGTGAAGGGGGTGAATGAGACGCTGGTAGCTCAGAGAGTGGTGCCGGCTCTCATCACACTGTCTTCCGACCCTGAAATGTAAGTGGAACAACAGTAAACACTGCTGCGTCTCTTTCCCCCTTATCTCCGCCGCCTGAGAACTTATCACACTAGAACAAGTCTGTACCTGCGTGGAGCAAATTTTACAACAAAAACCGGATCAGTTTTAATCAACATTATCTAATCCTTTCAAAATATAGGATTTCCATGAGAACATTTTGCCTTAAATTGGCTTTGTTTTCCCGTTTGGAGTGGCTCCTGTTTGGGTTTAGGCTGTGCTGGGGTGGTTCTACTGCACAACCACTGGTGACACGAAAATTATGCAAGTCTTCGTCGTCAATCTGCAACACTAACGCATGCCAGCGCTCATCGCCTCATCTGTCTTTAACCCGTTCCCTCCCGACTGGTGCATGAAAACAGTCCACATCTGACAGCAGCGTCATCCCTGCATGCTCATCAGTTCTCCCCCTCCCCTCCTCTTCCTCCCCCAACCTTTCCTCGTTGAAAGCAGGGTATCTTCTACAGGACTCTATTGGTGGTTGGTTAAATTTTGCCCCGTCTCTTTATTTATCCTGTCCCCCTGTTCTTTTCTCTTTCACTCTAAAACTTGAATTATCCCCTCAATCTCTGCCTCTCACTTTCACTTCTCCCTTACCGAACCTCTCCCCCTCTCTCATCCTGCTGTGTGGTGGGTTTGCAGTTGGTTCTTCGAGGCATGAGTGAAGCATTAGTTGACCGTCGGGCGGCTCCAGCCCTAATAACTCTGTGCAGTGGGCCTGAATTGTGAGTCAATCAATACAAAATACAGAAAGACAAAGTCTCTGAAATCATTGTCATTTTGTTGGCTGCATCCTTACAGTGTAACAAAGTTCATTTGTCTCGATTTCCCTTTATTAATGCTATATGTTTTCTATTAGAAAGATAAATTAGAGCTGAAAGTTTGATGACAAAATCTGCAGTGACCCTGTTGGAATGCAGCCTCTTTCATATCATCCCTCTATGTTCACACGTTCACATGTACACATGGTTGGCATAAACTTCTACATCAGACCTTCACACTGTTTAACATTTAAGGATACTAAGTGATTAACCTTTTGATTAAAAAAAGACTATGCAGTCAAACAGGTTATGTTAAAAAAAGTTGAATATATAATGCGAAAAAGACCAATTTACAATTATAGTGGAATAACTCTCAGGGGGCTTATGTTTACCTTTTGGTAATTCAACAATTGCTTCATTAATCCTTTTAATCAATTACCAGTAATTCTCATCAGAGGCTTTCATTTTTTTATGCATATCTGGTAAAAAATATTATTTTCTATTTAAATTGACAGTTCAGATTTCATGTAAGCGGGTCTCTGCTCAGTACCTTATAGTAGCCAGTATCATACTTGCAACAGAGTGCATTGAAAACAGTCTCAGTTTCAGAAGCAGCATCTAATAACAAATTTCTATCATGTAAAACAACTCTGGAGAAATATGTTATATTCCTTTAGCACAAGATGTATCAAACAACACTGGGTAAATTTAACACGTTTACAATTTGCACTATTTCAGCCAAGACATATTTTACCAACAAACATTTTAATATCTGCAAGTATCCATCAAAGTAACGTTTTAAAGAGAAGATAGGAAGTTTTACGTTGTAGTTTACATTTATGTTTTTACTTTAGTTGTTTGTAATAGAAATCTTCCCTTAGCTGAACTCCTTCCTGTGAACTTCTGCTTCTCCTAACCCCATTTATTCTGAGTGCTTGTTTCACTGCCTACCGCCAAATACACCATCCTTTCGATTCTTGCAGTTTTAAGTAGCCAGTATGTTCTCTGCAGTGGTCAGAGCTAAAGTCAGAGCTCAAATACTAACTCATGATATCCGATTTACTCATCCAAATTATGTAATAAAACACAGCGAAATTTAAAGTTATTTCAAATTCTGGTATTATAAAGTCTATAATTGAATAGTTGAAACAAAGGAATGTTATATTTAAAAAAAATAAGAATTTCTGTTCTTTTTAACATCAATCTTATAAACCCAGAACCTCCAGTAACAATATTTACTACTTAGTGTATATAAATAAGCTTGACCCCTAAAAATAACAGTAGGAAGATAAAAAGTAAGCTTAAGGGGAAAAAAAAGGAACTTCATTTTAAAGTAAACATCATTGTGTTTTTTGTTTTTGGTTTTCATTTAGGTCACTCAATCTGGATAGTAGCCAAACATTTTACTCCAGTAAGAGTAGCAATGTTTTACTAGTATATTTCACAAGTAAAAGTAAAAAGTCTGGTGCAGTAAAACTACTTATAAAGGTACTTTTTTTGGTAAAAGGTTACTAGACTTAGACAAACTTTATTGTCATTTTGTATACACAAGGTGCACCAAACTAAATGTAACTAGTTACTACCCACCTTTGCATGCAAACATCATCATGATTCCCTGAACTCCAGTCACTATAAAGAAGCATCTGAGCAGTCTGAACACCTTTGCTTATTGTGGAGCCTCTTTTATTACGTTTTTTAACTGCAGTTAAAAAAACTCAGCCGTCCCCACATTTGTAATCTGTCAGGGATTTGAAAGCTACTTAGAATTGGCCTCTAGCATTACCAAACCAAAAGGCCAACCTGATAAAAGCACTAAATTCATAGATCTAATGTTGCTCAACAAAATAAGAAAATGACAAACCTATTTACGAACATAAAGGGAGCTTAATTTGGCCTTAAATGCCATCAGTTGCTTATAAGATACTGACTTCTTTAAAGTACTACATTGATTCTCACTATAGGGACTAAAAGCATGTAAATACATTTGTTGTCATGCCATCTGAACAAGTGTACATTTATTTTGTATTTTATTCAGTAGGTATAACATAACTGACTGTCTCCCGACCCAATACTTAGATTGTCAGGTTTGCTCTTATGTTATCTGCAACAAGTTGCTGTTTCTGTCCTATGAATGCTAAATGAGAAGCTCATGGCAGGTACCTTAATGTTTTATCAGTCCTTGGTCATCATTGACCAACCAGAAGGTTGCATAGCTTATACCTGCTCAGAACTGAACTCAATCGATCATTAGTTATGAGACAATCACCACTAAAATAGTCAGTTATAAGTTCACAGCTGAATGGTAACAGGGAAGATAGTTATGTTCAGCCTGGGCTGCAGAAATTAGGTGTTGGTATCTGGCAATAAGTTGTGCTATTGGCACTTCCAATTAATTTAAACCAAATGCTACATCTGGTCATAAAATAAGCTGAACTTCCTGCAGAGTTTGGACTGATTACCCAACCACCAGCTCCGCTATTTGTGGTTTCAATCAGGTCATTATACTCCAAGTACTGTATTTGGATCTAACATACACATGTTAACTAGAGCAGACCTACTCCTTTGTGGTTTAGGTCATTGTGGACTCCAGGTGCCACTGAATCAAGGAATGTGCATAAATATATAGTTTTAGTTTCGGAATCAGGTCGCAGCTTTATTTGAAAACCTGAAAGTGGCCTGGGAAACCTGTAGGAGTATTTCTGCTGATGACAGCCTCTGCAGCCACATGAGAAACCTTAATGGGAGCTGAACACAATCTGGTGATTCAAGTGTTTTAATATATGGGGCATCTTGTTGCAGATAACATTTAAGTCTCTCTGGTTTTGACTTCAAGTGAAACTGTTAAGACTAACGGTGACTCAGCAGCAGATAATAGTGTTTTCTTGTTTTCCTGCTGTTTGCAGATCAGTTAGGATTGCCACTATTCCTGCCTTTGGCACCATTATGGAGACTGTAACACAAAAAGAGGTAGGAAAATCACCAGCAAGTTGAGTTTGCATTGATGATGCAGTCGTTTAAACATGACTTGATGCATTTTTGGAAATTTCTACTTACGCCTTATGTGTTTGTGTGTAGCTACTGGAGCGTGTAAAAATGCAGCTGGCATCATTCCTCGAAGACCCTCAGTACCAAGATCAGCACTCTTTGCACATAGAGATCATAAGGACCTTTGGAAGGGTGGGGCCTAACGCTGAGCCGCGCTTCAGAGACGACTGTATGTACCACACACAAGTACTAAAACTATGTTGTTCCACTACCTTCTGAAGTACAATAACCTTTTTTTTTGTGTGTTTGACTTCTGGTCCACCCTGAAGTTGTTCTCCCACACCTTCATAAGCTCGCATTAGCCAACAACAGCCAGTCTGTGGAAAGCAAGAGGATCGACATCGCTATCCACCTGTTCGAGGCCTACAGTGCCCTCTCCTGCTGCTGTATCCTTCTATTTTCTTGTCTAGATTCGATTGTAAAACTTTAGCGGTGCCATATTTAGATTATGTTTTTCTTGAGGATTTACTTATTCTCTGCCATGCTTAGTTTGGATTCAGGGTCAGTTGATCTGCTGGATGCTGAGCTGGTTGCCGGTACGTATCAGGGTGGCCTCGCTGCCTGAGAGTGTGGTTCTCTGTGTACGTTGGCCGGGTTTGTCTGTCATTTGGCAGTAGGAGAAAGGAAAAGCAAGCTGCCTCCATTCTGGGGATACAAGTAATTATAGGGTTGGTTGGGCTAAGGAAAGGAGGAGAGCGGGAGAAAGTGTGTGAAGAGAAAAGTTAAAACATCATCTTCTAAGCTCAGGAATGGCTTTCTGGATGGTATCCTTATTTAAGCTGCATCTGTTCAACCTCTTTCATCCTGCTCTTCTGTGATTCTTTTTTCCTTTCTCGTATGCTCCTTTCCTCCTGCAGCCCTGCCGCACCCAGGTCCAGCACACACAGACAGAGCCCATCTGGGCTGAAGTTCATTCCTGTGGATTTTTGTTAGGCTGTCATTTCAGTGCTGCCGTGTCCAGGAGGTGTAGCCCTGACCACAGAGGGGATACCTCCCACTCTACTTTTTTTTTTTTTTTTTCTTGTAATCAATGTGACAAGCTCTGAAGCCGTACATTCCCATGCCTAAAAATACAGATTTGTTCACCCATCCTCCCACATTGGCCCTCAAACCTTTGACATGTGGCAGAACACATGCAGTCATGGATAAAATGGTAGCGTGCTGAGAACTTTGTCTTTATTCCCCATTTTGCTTTGCTGGTAGGAGAGCTAGCAACAGAAAGAGGTTGGAAAAGAAACATTTATGAACAAAAAAGGGAAATAAATAATCTAATAAAAAGTTAGTGAAGCATCTAAATGTTTTTTTTACTTAATACAATCTTATTTTATTAGAAAAAAAGTCTTGAAAGCCAATTTGTATTGTTTAGTAACAAAGAGGATCTGGTATGATTTTAAGTACTATGTTTATTACTGCGTCCAAATAGATGTATGCTTGCTGTAGTTTGGTTAAAATAGGGTCATTTTGTATTCAGACCAGAAGCGAACCGCAGCAGGTTATGTTTGCAACTAGAGTGAGACTATCTCAGGGAGTGGGGTCTTGATCTGGTTGTTTGGTTCGCACCAGAGCTTGTTTGAGTCTATTTACCCCTGCACAAAATGTTCAGAGCAAGTGGGGTGAATGGACTTTAAAATCTTACCACAATATTGGGTGATATTATTGTAATAACAATCACAGTGGTGATCAAAAAAAATTCCCAAATATTTCTTAGAAGTCTTTCTTTGGTAACTGTATGGCTGTGACTGCTTACCACAGCAAAGAAGTATGATTTATGTCACTAAACATCTTCAAGTAGCTGCATTTAATCATATTCTTCAAATTTATCAATTACCTGAAAGGGGAAAAAATGAAAGCGAAAAAGAAGAATAGTGACAAAAAGGTTCCTAAAAATTTTAATCATCATTCTAATTTATCATTTAGACGATAAATCAAAATTCTTATGACTAGACATTTGTCACAATAACAATAAACGATAAAATAAATGGACTCATAGACCAAATGTGGCAGGCGTTAATACACCCTTAATGTTGTATTTTTTGCCTTTAATCATTAAAAATAACTTTCTCGTTTCTTTCTTGCAACTTTTTTGACACCAAGTTGTTCGTTGCAAATATGTGATGTAATCTAAAAAAAAAAAGTTGTTTTTTTTGCAGTTATTTAATTCACTGTGGCCTAGCATTTGTTTTCTTCTTTATCTACAATAATAAGCTGCTGTAGTTCCAACTATATTTTCATTTTTTACTGGTTTCATATTTAGAAATATGCTTATTTTTCACTCTAATTATTGCAAATATCCACACAAATTAATCAAATTTACTTTCACATATTCCTCTTCTCTACTTTCATTCTGTTCTACCTTCAAATAAAATCATGCACGTTAATTTATTAAGCTATTGTTAAATTTTTATTCTTCGATTGCATTCAAAGTATACTAATAATAAAAAAAAGTCCTAGTTAAATATTTATTATAAATGTGAAGATTGCATTTAGCCTATATGTTAAAAACTACAGACATTTTGGATAGAAATCAAACGGAAAGTGTTTAAAGTCATCATGTAAAGAACCTGTTTTTTGGGAAGCAGTTTAAATATTCGTCCTTGTGGATGATGGCAATGAGTGAGTGGTCCTTTCTCAGAACACATCTTGGGGAGTTTTTTTTTTTTTTTTTTTTTGATCAAGTAGATGCATGTTTGTTGAGTCAAATTCAACTTCTCATGCTCTGGGAGTTTTTTAGGCAGGATATCATGTAAGGAATTCCCTCCGTCTGGTTACTCCTCCATTTTCCGTCTGATTGTTTTAGTATTGATTAGATTATCTTTCATTGAAAACTTCTCCTATCTATGTTGGCAATCTCTGGGTCTCAGTTGTAGTGATCACTGGCTTATGTTTGTCACATGCTTTGTAAAATGATTGAATTTACAAGGCAGATAAAGCTACATAACACATCTGTGTTTTCAACCAGCCCAAAGAGATAGAGAAGGTTCTCTTCTGCTTTAAAAAAAAAACAAAACATTTACCCTGCAACTGATCAGCATTGTTTAGCTAAAGATCCTGATGTTTGAAGTGCAGTTTCACTCAGGAGCTGCATCCCAGCTGTTCAGCTTGACAGAGAAGTTGTGTCTGTATCGCTTCTGAGACCTTTTGATGAACAAGCACTGATCAATTTGAAAACATCTCCAGAGCTGCTGCTGCTGGTATGCAAAAGACCTTTGTTGGATTTCTGGTAACAGGGTCTGAATCATCTAAGTGCTGCAGCAGTTTTTAATTGTGTAACTTTGTCTGTAAACTATTCCTTGGAACAACTTTAAGATGATTATGAAACAACAAAATCTGGAAGACTTTAATAGTCCCGAAATTCTTTTAGATAGTAATAGCTTTGTGATACACCAAACAAAACCGCGCCATTTCCTCAAGGTTCCCACAGGTTCTTTAACTTCTTGAAGGTTGTTGAATTAGTTCAAGGCCTTCACATTTTTTGACAACAGACATAAAAAGACACTTATCTTTTGAAGTCCTTTAAAAGTATGTATTTCTTTATTTTAAGTTTGAATTTTCACACATGGCAGCGGCTGACAATGTGTCATTAGATTTTGTCTGTTCAGCCATGTACGTAGCTAATGTGTGCGTAACAGGGCATGGAGAGCATGCAATCTTTTGTAAGGGAATTGCCAATCATTGAATTAGTCAGCTAGTTGGCAGGTAATGCCATGGAAAATGCTTTTTCCAAGAAGCATGGCTTGGCAAGTGTGACAATCAAAAAATCCGAGAAAATGAACATGGTTTCAACATGAACATGTTTTTTATGTCTCTGGCTAAAAACCATTTTGACGCTTGCAATACATTCACTGAATGCCCTAACAAAGCCTAACCTGCCATCACTGCATCACTACATAGTTTTGATTATTGACTATTGTGATTTGTAAACACCAAGTTTCACACTTCACAGTGTTTATCCACTAAGTTTGGACATATGCAAGTTCCTCATTAAAAAAAAAAGAGTCAGTGAAAGGGAAACGAAATGAGGCAAGACCTGCATGAAAGGTGAGTGATGAGGAGATGATCCCCTGATTAAATGTGTGTTTCTTCTGTATCAGCATATAGTTATATGAAGAAAAAAGAAGTTTTTTTTTTTATTCACAAAATATAAGCATTTTTGACATTTCATTAGATTAAAAAAAAGTCAAAAAATAGAGTTTGATGTGAGGAGATGCATAACACTCAAATACACACATGTCTCTGTATGTTGCATGAATTTAATCAATAAACATTTTCATTTTAAAATCAGACTAACACTTGATTAAAACTTTTGCAGATGAAATGACTTAACTGTGACTAAAACTAAAAAGCCTTTTCATCTAAAATACTAAGGTCAAGACTAAAACTTTAAAGGCTGTCAAAAACAACACCACTATACTGCTCTGCCTTATACACTGCTCTACTTTTTTATTGATTCTAATCCCATAAGTCACACAGTTGTTTTTTTCTGTTGTTTTAAATGGAACTTGCATGGTACTTAAACTGTTTATGAGCCTTGTCTACATGCACAAAACTTTTTGATCCAACTGTAATGTCCACATTGCTGCACTTATATGGACTTAAAACATGTCCATGTAAACATGATGATTTGAATATTCTGCACACAGCTTAGCTTGCCTCATTCAGAACAACTTGATCCTAATAAACGTTTTTACATGCATGCTGATCAGATTGGCCGTCCGCTTAACGAACTTTTAGATTACGGTTTTATTCTGATGATTGCCAAATTACTCTGCTTACATAGCTACAGATGATTCCATTTTAGGAGGAAAGTGCTGTAGCTCATGACCTCGAGTTTGAGAAAATTAGTTATGAAAAGTCCTTGAAAGTTCTTGAATGATGATGTTAACCCAAGGTATGGGAACCCCATTTGTTTTTCTTCTGATCCTTAACATGCCGTCCAGTCATTTCTGAGGGGGTTATGATCAACCATTTTCTGCCGGGCCTCAGGTGTCTGCATGCTGACATGGAGCAGCTGTCTCCGGAGCATGAGGTCAGTAGATGCAGAGAGACGCCCAGACACACTCATACGTACTGAGGGGGATTTCTTTTTACATCTCACGCACTGATTCTTAGCGCCATTTATTCACACACTGGAATACCAGCACGCTCACAAACTGCTCCCGTTCTTTTATTCATTATTCCCAGGGTATCACAAAAATGAAGCAGACCGTCTGGCTCTTCACATCTTTCTCAGAAACACTCATAGACACACACCTAAAATATTTATTTTTGTCGCCAAGTCTCACGCTATCCAGTTCATGTGAGCATTTTCCCAAGGTGACTAATGATCATTTGGGCCGTCATTTTATGCACATCCACTCTGTCTGTGATCCTGAACCAGGTTCTAATTATAATTTGCAGGCATTAAATAGATGCAGCATGTTTGCTTTACCATGATTAGGGCTTCTTTGAGCCTTTCAGAGCCTCCTGTTAATATCTCTCACATTGATGATGTATAATGTTTGCGTAAATCATTTCAGTATGATTTTGACATTTCATTTGAAATAGTTTGTTGTTTCAACAGGTGATTCTAGGTTCTATGATCAAGGAGTGTGAAATAAAGGTGGAAAACAGAGGAATTGCTGATGCACAAGGGTAAGTCTCCATCAGAGACGTAAAAAAACAAGTTTCATTTGCTTGACTGGTGAATTTTTTTTTATATCCATCTTTATAATCAGATGAATTGATAGATTCTGATTAATTTTGAGTCAGGAAAGGGGCTGAGTCACTTCAAAACTTTCTAACTAATTGTTTGTTGAATTAATAGACGACTTTACACCTTAACAAGCAAGAGGTGTGAGATGTTTGGGGAAATAAATGTATAAACTTCAGTTTGTTTATATACATCTGATTAAAAATAAATTTTTTGTTTTTGTTTTTTTTATAAGTGTTTTAAAAGAAGAAAAACACAACCGCTTTTAGCTCAACAATCTTTTTCTTCTGCACACCTCAGGCTGTAGAGCTGCACCATATCGCCCTCTTAGTGATGACCTATAAATGCATATTATTATTTTACTCATTTTTAGATTAATATACGTTGACATAAAAAAAAAAAATCTTGATTTTCAGCTTCTCCCCCCTCTGGCCCAATCAAGAAAGATACTTCAGATTTCAGTTACAGCACTTATTCTGTGTATTTCTTGTTATTTGTTGGTGGAATTGTAGAGTTTTTTTGTTTTGTTTGCTGCCTTAAGGGCTGTGCCACATGGCTGAAAACTGCTTCACATTATGTTAGCCAGTTGATATGATATGTAATGATTAGAGGGGTTTTTTGTTTTGTTTTACTTTTTAATTGTAAAACAAAACAAGCTTTTAGTTGTTTAAATAAGGACCAGGGGAAAAGAGCCAAATATAAATTATAATGTTTAACCTTTTAAAAGAGCCCTACCACCAACCTAGCTTAGCTTGGCTGGAAGAGGTTGAGAGGATCAATTATTTCCTCTGCCTACATTCCCCAGAATGCTGTGCGGTTCTAAACTGGACTTCAGTAGTAACAGAACATTTTATTTGATTTATTCTTTTATTTGTATTGATTAGGTGTTTATCACAACAGATATTGTTGATTTATTGCCCCGCCCTGTTTGCCACATATTTAATTGATCAAAGTATATATATTTTTTAATTTCTGCTTCAGTTTAATACTGTTCATTTGATTAGTTTATTCCTATAGAAAGAACACTATGATGGATGTATTGGTGCAATGTTCCTTTTTTAAGGATATTAACACAGAGGACAATAGAAAACAATATTTTTTATGAAGTTATGAAAATAAAAGCCCACGTTCATTGTTTTGTTTTTTTGTTTTTGTTTTTTTTATTTTATTACTTTTTGGTGGAATTGAGCTTTGGATTTTCAAAAAGAGAAGTGTGTATGAATGAAGCCCTGAACCTTATCAGTTTGGAGGTTTATCCTTCCTAAAACCTAAGGTTTCTGCATAACTGATACTAACACAACTCTTTACCTTGGAAAGTATATGAAGAAATTTATAGATACTATTTTTTAGACCAAACCTTTGCATGATTTTCCACAATAAGAAGAAAAAGAATAGTTTTCCCTGGAAAACTGAAAACTTGTGAAACTCGTCGTCTATTTTACAAGTGATTTTCTTTTGGACCAAACACTGTTTGGTAATGCTGACCACTAACCATAGAAGACTCAACATCCTTAACTCATTGGCTCTTGTTTAGAGTTGCCGTTAAGATTTGATGTTTGTTCTTCCGTTGAGCAATAGAGCAGCTCAGCAAAAGGCTGTTAACTCCTCTACTGCATCAGCCGGAGTTCTAACCCAAAAGAGGAACTTGAGGGGCCGTTAGACTGTAAAGATCAGGAGCGTTTGAATTGGCAAACATCATTTCCTCTTTAACGAAGTCAAGTGAAGGGTAAAACTTAACAGCAGGAACATTTTTTTATGATTCAAATATGCATAACATACAAATATGAGCATGTTTACCATTTGAATTTGTCATTTTGATTTTAGATCAATTTCTATCGCATCCAGTCTGGTGGGTGAAGATGCCAAGACGAAGTTTCTGAGCAAGATGGGTCAGCTGACTACTTCTGGAGCCATGCTGGCCAACGTCTTTCAGAGGAAGAAGTAACTGACTGATACCCGATGAGCCAACACCATAAACTGACGGGCACCCTTTGGGAGCATTTTATTTTAACAAGGAGCGCTCTTGTTCAGTCCAAAGTAGCTACACGGCTGTTTTAGTACATCAAACGAATGATCAGACATGGAAATAACACTGCAGAGTAAAATACTACTTGGAGAAGTACTTCCATTATGGGGGGGCTGGGGGGGGTTGCAGTGGAAACCTATGTTTTTTCCCCCTTTTTAAAGCAAAGGTAGAATTTCTTTCTCTTGTTTCCAATAAAAGCGCCTTCTGAAAACAAATTCATAAAAATGTGTTTAAAAACACACTTGAAATGTCTTCTCTTTTTAGCACCTTACTATTTTCACTTTAGGACTTAAAATTTCTGTTTCTTACGTTTCTTTTCATTGTATTTTACTTTATTAAAAC
>JAUZNJ010032413.1:0-13686 GCA_034780135.1 Jordanella pulchra | reverse complement strand
TATTTATATATATTGCATTTAAGATTAAAAAAAGAAAAAAAACTTTTTTTTTCTGTCACTATGATCTATCCAGTACTTATCTAGTGGAAAACTTTCAGTTTCACCTGGTTTGTTTCTGTAAAAAAAACTTCTTTAATGAACCTTTCAATTGTTAATCAATTCATCAAAAGAAGATAATCGGCAGATTAATTGATTAATAGTCTTTAGTTGCAGCATGAAACGATGGTGCCGTTTTCCCTCAACTTTACAATCATACAAACCGTGCTCAGAAAACCATCTTATTTATAACTCCATACACAGAGGTTTGGGGTTATACCAAGAGAGAAACAGCTGAAAGGCGGATAAGAAATTCTGCAAGAAACCAAAATCAAACACACTTAGAAAACTCACGGGTTGTGAAGTCTGGTAACATTCACTGCAGAAATAAATAAATGCTGCAGCCTTGCTGCAGGAAAACAGCGTGATTTGTAAGAGCAGCGCTCTGACGGTGTGTGTTCACACATTTCACCCCCCCCCCCCCAGAACATGGATACACACTCTGAGACTAGTTGTGTTCGCCTGAAAGCTTCGGCTGCGTTGCTGAGTAACAGACGAGTGTCGAAGCCAAAGAGGAGAGGCTCTTTGTGAGTTCAGACTGCGACGTGTGAGCACTAATTAACAGCTGCTGTCTCAGGCTGAGCGTACATGAAGTCATGCTCCTAACAAAACGCCGGACACACAAACACCGAACGACAACTAAGAGATTAAAACCTCTGTGCAGAATTATACCAGGATCCAAACAGCAGAAAACAAGCAGATGACCTGCTGGTTCTGATTCGAGAGGTACTGAGACACGATACCATGAGCCTGCAGGGTTATGGATTCTACTTCCATCACTGATGTGACAAAACCTATGAATACACACATTCATGGGATTTCCATCTACTTTCATTTATTCTCCATTACCAGTACCCACCAAACCCTAAACCCAACCTGAACCCTAGCAGAGAACTTTTTCTCATGTCCAAGGACCTGTGTGGCATATTCCTGGGTAACAGGCCTCAAACCGTCCCCACATGGTAAGAAATACATGGCCACACACTCTCTCTGACAGTCTCCATGGCAACCAGTGTGCAGCTCCAGTCTGAGTTGGCTTTTGTCTTGAAAGGCGGCAGAGATAAGGGAGCAAGGCTAACCGGTGGGCTGAAGGGAAACATCAATAAAACATGAGAGGAGAAGTATTCCGACAGCCAGACCACAAACGGCTCCACGGAGCAACGCGTGGAGACCTCACATCTAGGAAACTTACCAGGCACTATAATTGGATAAAATCCTTCCATAGCAGAAGCTGGCCATAAAAGCAATGCCCCCCAGAGATGCAAAGAATTATATCACTGAGCTCAGTGAAATCCAACCTGTAACAGGTGGATCATGCAACCGTGCAGAAATCTCTACAGCAACGCCCTTCAGACAGGGAGTGAGGTTACACTGATAAATACGCCCACTCCCACGCTATATGCCACCTCCATTAGCCAGCCTGTTAATAAGATCTCCGCCTTTTTCTGCTCATTTTAAAAAAATATATATATTTTATGTACCAGTTTGAAAGTTATTATATTGTATTTATAGTTGTGGTAAGTAAAGGCCTCAGATTTATAGTGTGTCAAAAAGCGAAACCACAAAATGTTTTTATCAATAGAAGACAGAAAAACAGCAGAGCTGGATACATTAGTCTGGTTTCCAGTTCGTCTCTTTGGTTTCTTACAGTTAAACTCACAATAGCTTAGATAGATAAGCTAAGCTAATCTCATGATAGGCCCCATGGATATGACAATCCTTTACATAGCTAATTACAAAATAATTTAGAAAATAGCGACTATCTGTAGAAGTTAAAATGATGTGCAATTTTGCCTAGTTAATGGAGTCAAACTATAAATAGTCTTGATTTTAAAATACGTTCCCATTGATAAATTATTTCTTAGCAAGCGTCACATTGATCAAACATCATTTCTTAAGAGTAAGCTTTATTGAAATTGATTTCTTTTTTCTACGATGAAACACTGCTCTAGATGCTCTGGTGCTTTATTTCATCCTATCCCAGCTTTGACCTGGTCAACTCCCTCTCCTGTCATCTGAGTCGAAGCATAAATATTTGGAGGTCCTCTTCCCTTATTCAACATTTTATTATTATTACAACCAGTCTTTCTATCTACGGTTCTAATTAGATGGTTAAAATGAAAAAAACATCTGAGTTTAACTGGACATTGGAAAGAATTATAACAGACAAAGCAGGCAGGTGTTTAACGGAGTCAAATCCTGATAAACAGAGTATTTGCTCCTAGTCCAGCTTATTAAGGAACATGGCAGGTGTTGTATTTATTTGACAAATAAGTTGTAGTTGTTTTCTGATTTGTTCAATCTGATCAGAAAAATACTTCCCATTCATCACAAAGAACAGATTTTATAAGTCATGTCAGTCCACGCTGAGTGTATCATTGTAAGCAAGAAAAATCAGTTGGAAAAAATATTCCAGAAATACACAGAAACACTTACAGCTGTAAGGATCTATGCTGGTTTCCTGTTAATAAACAGCTCAAACATTAAAACAACACATTAATGAGGTACAAGAGCTACAAGTTGACTTTATGTTGATCATTTAAATCATTTGGACAGAAAAACGATGCTTACTACAGCCCCTTAAATGAATAACCTTTCATTTCAGTTTTCTAAAAAAGAACAATAGAAATGCCTATTTTTCCTGTGCGTATCCTAGTGAAGAAAACACTAGACACATTTCCAATACTTCAGGGCAGTGAATGACCCCTGTAAGGTGATTCAAGGTTATTAAAGCAGAGTTTGGTTTGAACACATTTGTCATTTGATGAAGGGAACTCACTCTGGAATTTGCGCAGGTTGATCAAACCATGATCTCTGATGATCCTGAAAGAGACAAACAGATTAGTTTCCTTTGATCACCAAGGAAACCTATAAAAAAAAAAAGAGCATTGCACTGCTAAATGTTACTTTACAGTTCTGGCAGTATTGATAAAGGACAAAAGACATTAACGTTAAGTAGAACAATATGGGGTTTTGCAGCTGTCCTGAGAAACAACGCATTCAACTTGAACTCTTCCACATTTGGTTTACCATAAACTTCAATGCACTTAAGATTTTCACACAAAGTAACTTATGAGACAAAAAAGCTAAGTGATAGGTCGTTTTTAAACCTTTTCTAATTAAAAAAAGGTTTTACTCCAATACCTTTAAATAACCAGTTAGCAGCCGTGGTAACATCACAAATAAAATCCACTTGGGTGCAACCTATTCGCAGTATAAATATCACATGTAATCCTGAAGCTACATTAAAGTGTTTGGCTGTAAACGTTGTAAAACCTTCTCAAGTCTGTTTCTAACAAACAGAATTCAGGGCTTTTAGGGTCCGAAGAAGCTCATAAATTTCGGGTCTGATGTTCCGCCGCAGAGCTCGAGCTCTGATCTTACAATCCTCTCTGACAAGTTAGTGGGGATAAAATAGGATCTTGGCTGGTGGAGGTAGCTGGAAAATGCCTTCCCAGCCTAGCATGCCATTCCACAGAGTTGAGGGAACACAAACTCGTTAAAGTTGATTTGGTGCCGGATGCGCTGCACCGAGGCCAATCTGCAAAGAGCGACAGCTAACAGGATGATAATGGAGAAAACATTCCTTTAATCCATCATTCTTAGTATATTTTACTATTCCTGTTGTGGTATTCTGAAACAGTGAAATCTCAACCTCAACTTCTTCACATTCGATCCAGTTAAAACCACAAACTTCATTGCATTTGATTCGGATTGTAAGTGGTTTGCAAACATAAGTGGTTTAATTCAATAGCTCGAGGCACCGGCCACCTTACCAACTGACAGCTACAAGCCTTTCTGGGTATGTGTATAGCAGCTATGTATATCTAGAAAAACAAATTATTGTCCACGCTTCTTTGCTAAACAGCCATTACTCTGTCAGACTGGGTGAAGTACATCAATAAAAGGCAATGCTTCTCCATTGGATTTAGTTATTGACTTTAACTAGACCATTCTAACTGTATACAGCCCTCTATCCTGCTAAAATGTGAACCTCCACCACAGTGTTAACTTTTAAAGCGTCTAACAGGTTTTCCCTGCATTGTTGTTCTACGTTTAGCTTCTTCCGTCTTCCCATAAATCTGCAACAGCAATTTATACGGTGAATAGCTACAGTATATCACCTTTCAAATTGATATGCCAGCCCCTCACTTCAGCTGCATACAAATCTTTTAGTGAAAAATGACTGTGTTTTATTTGTGCATCATTGGTTATTTTCGTGTTTTTGCTCAGTTTAATAGTAAATAAAGCCCTTCTGTGTATATTTACCATAGCAACGCCACATGACCGGAGGTACAACATGGCAGATGCTCATAACTAGTAAATAAGGTGAAGCAACACAGACGGGACCTAATCCTGCTTTATTTCAAATGAGAAAAAGGGGAGGTAGATTTAATTCAAAGGGATCGGAATAAAGGGGGATGAATTCACGTGTTTCAGATTTTATTTGAAATCCTTTTTTTTTTTTTCTAAACAAAAATCCCTGTAGTTCTACTTCACGATTAAGCACTTCCTAAAAATGCTAGTTTTTGTTTTTTTTTAAAGCAACAAAAAAATATATATTTTTGGGGCCATATCTGATTAAATGCACACAAATCAAAAGGTTATGAATATTCTGCATTGCACTAAAGATGTATTTTGTTTGTGCGGCACACAGATTTAGTCCAGAAAAGGTTTTGTTTTTACTGCGTTCCATATAAGCAGGGTGTAAGATAGCAGCGATATGAGAAACACAGACACGGAACATGCCGTTTTCTAAGACCATCAAACCAGATTGTTTTTCTAGATTTTCCACTTCTAAAACAAGGCATGTTGTCAAACAGACAAATGCATTATTCTGATTTCCATCTAAAGCAGACACTAAGGAAGCAGAGAGTTGTCTGAAATGGTTTGGTTTACAAAATAATAAAAAAAAATGGAGGCACTAAGTGTTAAAAACAGAAGCTAATGATGCCCTCTGCTGACAGACTGACATTACTGCACACTATGACATCCTCATCACTTTATAAATGAATAATAAACACCTACTTCTTCCTTCTTTGTCTCTCTTTTAATCTTGAATGATAAATATCAACGACTGCAAGCTTGAGAGCTGTAAACGAGGACAGAGCAGAAAGTCTTTAGTGCGATGGCTGTAGGTACAAACACAAACAAAATAATCCTTAAAAACAGTGCACTTACCGTGCAGAACATCTGAGTCATCGTCCACAAAGTCAATGTCTTTGAGATCCCATTCTGCGTAGTTGTCAAACTCCTAGGAGAGAGATTAAAATGACTGCTGGTATATCTGCTAGCTGGATCTAAGTTTTCATGCATCTGATCAATGATGAAGATACTATGATAGGCTGACTGTCACTGCGAGGTAAAAACAAAGAGATAAGTCACTCATTTGCTAACATTTAGTGCTGAGCCCTCTAGTGGTGATTTGATTGTTTCACTGCAGCTGAAAATTGACGTCCTCTCACCTCCATGAAGTCTGCTCTGGCTGGCATGTATCCGGCCATGTCTCGAGACAGCACCGAGTCGAAGTTTGGCCGAGGGGGATCATCGGAGGCTGTGGAGTCAGAGGAAGAAGAGACAGAATAAAATACCAAAGCCAGAGGCTTAATGATTATAGATCTGATATAGATCTGTATTCTTTCACAAAAAGCTGTAGGCAGAAGCTTCCATGATTGCCATGACTTGTTTTTTTAAAATTCTTCTGTCAGTTTTTGTTATAAATTGAAAAGTATTTATATCTTCTGCACCTCACAGAACACAGTTGTAGGTTTTCATTACAGCAGTGCAATAAAAGGCCATTTAAAGACCCTTCAGGCATCATTAATAACCTGAATGCTAATAACATTTAGGTATTTAGACACACAATTACACAGGTTTCATAGTGAAAGGTTGTGATCAGTGAAACCCTTTTCTTCTTTCTACACAAGATATAAGTTTCAGTAAAGGCATCTACAAAAGATACAGAATTAAATGGTTTAGTAACTAAAACTAACTCAATAAACAGGATGATCAATGAGTTGAAGAAAACGTTACTATATGAATCAGCAACAAAAAAGAAAAAAAAAATAAAGGTCCTTATTTAAATCTAAATCCACGTATATTGAAGTTTTCTTATAGAGTTGATGGTAAAGCAGCCAATGATCTGCCAGCTTACTTAAAAAATGGTTTTCTTTCTTTTAATCCAAATAAACCCATGTATGGTAACATCTGCTATATAGCTTACATTGAAAATAAAATCTCTTTTCTTGTAGCTTCTCCACAAGTACGAAAAGCTTTCTTTAAAAGGTCAAAGGTAAAACCCTTTCTTGAAAAAAAAAATCTAAGTTTAGATTAAGGACAAAAGTATTAGTTTTACAAAAAAAAAGAAAATAAAGTTGAAATGAAATGAGTCTGCACCAATAAGAGGCTGAAGTCCCGCCACATGGAGCGCAGGCGCCGCCACATCCTGTTATCTCTGTGATAGACCTGAGAAATGGCTTCTTCTAGGCGTTTTACTTCTAAACCTTGATTTCTGCTTAAAATCAGGTAAGTTAAATGTTTGCTCCACTTACTGACCTTGAGGGTTTCAAATGTGCAGCTTTCACCTTTAAGACTCCATAACTGGACCTTTTCATGATCTGTTCCGTTGTACAACTTATTTCAAGGTGGAAATTAGTTCTCAGGGATTAACAGGTTAACAGGAAATTTTAGCATCTAACCTTTAAGTACATGCTAAAACAAACAATTGTTTGTTTTTTTTTACGATCAGTAAAAACAAACAAACAATTACAATCATTTTTAAAGAAAATTCAGAAAAGATCACACTGTTTTTCTTTTAAAGGGTCCGGTGTTAATGCCGTTTTATGTTTAAAGAAAACATTAAAGAAGTAAAACAGATGCATGCTTACGCCTGAAAGGAATAGCTCCATCTGCAAAACGAGAGTCTTTTGTTTTCCGCAGGCTGAGCAAGGTGGAGGAGAAGAGTGGGTTATTGATGAAATTCTTCATGTAGTGGCTCTCACATTCTTCTTTGGTTTTGGTGCGCATCTGATAAGCTACGTCCTGCCTGAAGAGGAAATGGAAAATAGTAATGCATCATTTTAAACCGATGTTCCATGTTGACAGGTGCAGGAAAGAAAGCAAACATTATGGTTGCTTGTATTTATTGAGTTTAGGAGAAGATAAAATGAATTACCAAGTTTTTACTGTGAGGCAAATGAAACGATGGATGGACATAAGAATAAAATGACAGATAGAAACCATGATAGATTTCTTTAAATGTTCGTATTTTCTTCCCTATTTACCTAAAGCTGAAAAGACTGAAAGTTCAAAAGCTTTTCCGCATTCAGAGCCACAAGATAAACATTTAATATCTAACGTGAGAGCAAACAGCAGCACTGGGATGAAGAGGTTCAACCCTGAGGCAATGAGACTCACACACAAACCTCAAAACCTTAAATAATGTGAGCAAAGAGTGTGAGAAATGGGAAAAAAATGCTCACCAGTTCCCAAAGCCACAGTCCATAACAGCTTCCAGCAGCGCCATCTCCTCCTGCGCCGTCCATCCAGCCTCCAGCACCGGGAAGTCTGACGTCTGCAAGGTGGAGAGACGTAATAAAGCAGCTCAGAGGAGAATTTGCAACACTGAGCAGAAAAGAAAGATACTGACCATGATTTCATATTTGTGATCACTCTGATGTTTTTTGTACTCGAACCCTCTGGTGAAACACTGAAAAAAGATGCATGAGGTTAGACTGGGAGACAATAGTCCAGAATGTTGTTTATGCAAAAAGATAAAAGCACAAAAACCCCATAAAACTTTCGGAATAGGATTTTAGATCAGATCAGGCAATAAAAGAGAATCTCTCTTTTAACTCGTGGTTACCTGTGTATATCTTTTTTTAAAAAAACATTTCTTGTAGATGTAGAATGGAAAATGAGTTGTAGCAGTGGATGACAGACTGCAGAAGATCCTTCTTGCCTACATTTAAACCCTTTTATGATTAAAAAAGTGTTTAATTGAAATACTCAATCAATGAAAGGTGATTCTCAGAGAGCTTATCTTGAAGTTTTTAATTTCATACAGAGGGGAGCACGATATGCTGTGTGTTATTTTAGCTCTTATAAGGATCCTTGTTCCACATTTGTTATTTTGAAAGCTCAAAAAGGATCACTATTTCATATTTCACGCTCCTATTGTGGGTAATGTACACCGTTTATTGAAATGTGTTCTTGATTATATATGTCACTGTCTGTGTTTCCAAACAGGGTGAACCTGGTTGGGTTACCTTGTGTTTTTGATTTTAGATTAGATCGGACTCTTAAATCGTGTGCTTTGTGGTCAGGCAGTAGAGAAGGTTTCCCAACAACAGGAGAGAAACAGGTTGGACACTGTTCAATATGGCAGCAGGGATATCTGCATTAGTCTCCCTTTTTTCCATATTTCACAGTTTCTCTTTTTTTTAAAGGTATTTATAAATATTAACACGTGGCAATTTAGACCCCGACCACTTATTGGTCCATAGTGTAATAATTAGCTTTCTAAACTTTTAGATTTCCTCGCAATGAAGAGAGACCTTACTAGATCAGAAAACTCCTCATTTTGCTGACTTCTTATCACTTTATTTGGCAACATTTTCCCAGATTTTTTAAAACTTTGGAAGGAATCCAGTCTAATGTGGCGGCAAAGCGCAGATTCAGCCTCCAGAACAACAAATAAAAACAGTGATGAGAAGCCAAAGGCCAAAACCTTTTGACAACAGAGGAATTCAACTTAGGGCATTTAAATACGCACAATCGAAAGCGGCATTCAGGTCCATGCAGAGCAGGTGGAAGCTGTGAATCTATGGATAATCAGAGCTTTTTTGTGTAGTTGTTTAACTTTAGTATCTATCTCTTCATGTTGTTACTGGGATCACAGTCAGAGTTTTTTTTCATGACTGCGAAAAAAAAAAAAAGTTCCCATTTTCATCCGGTTGATGTAGATCAGCTTGTTCGACTAGATATAAATAAAAATAAATGCTTTACAATACAAGCATTTAATACAAGAATGATTTTTTGCTACAGTGAAAGCCACAAGTTCTCTTTGTTTCTTCTCTTTCTCAACATTTGCAATCCAAAGCATTTTGTTTTCGCCCCCATTTAAAAAAATAAATAAATAAAAAGTCAACCTCTTTGGTCCTTTTACAGAAAAGGACAACCTATTGGGTTTTAGTGATACATTTCATTTGTTGCTGTATTGCCAACTCAAAACTCAAAACTACAGCTGCTTTTGTTTTATAAGAATGAACCCAATTGCTTAGTTTGGGATATAAAATCACCCCTGAATTATACATAAAATCCTGGTCATTTCTTTAAATTATTATTGAAGACATGTAGTGGATTTGATTGTTTCCTCTTACGGAATAAGGTCAAAAATTTATTTAAAGAATAAAAATGAAACATTGACAATAAAACGGGTCATAAATATGTAGAAGAAAAAGCAGAATGCTGAATTTGTTTGGTTCTTTCTATGTAGCATGCATATACGGGATGTTTATATGCTTAAAACAAATAGTATTTTCTGCCATTAAAACTTGTTCTAAAGCATAGCTTCCTTGCTTATTTAGAAAAAGGTGTGGTTGTCAGAGGTCTTTGCAACAGTTTAAAGTTGTAAAATAACTACATCTTAGCCCAAAGGGTGCAGACCTCGGATCCAGAATCATCATCTTCTCTCAGTCCGGTGATATTTAAGTAGTATGAGTTAAAACCTCTAACAGTACGCTAATATACAACATGCATAACAAACAAGTTATTTATGATAATCAATAGTAAAATACACAAAAAAAGTAAAAGATGACTACCAGAGAAGAAGCCAAATACAACCAAGTCATCTAAATATTCTGTGGTTTCAGTCAGAGTGGATCTATAATGAACCACATGAACTACAGTGTTGAGTTGCTGCTGACCTGGAGGCAGAGTAGAAAAGGTGCGGGTCCACATTCAGCACACTTGATGTATGGCTCGGATAAATGTGAAGAGCAACCTCTGCACGGTGGTTTATCAAAGGGATCATCTGCAATAAGGAACATTATGATTAAAGCTCGTGGTTACAGTATAGCTACTTACTGATCGTGTAAATAAACCGATATAGATTCATATAAAACTCAATCATTGCATAAAAACTAATAGCTAAGTATTTCCCTGCAATTCGTAAAAAAAAAAAAAAAAACAGATACACTTTTAAATTAATGTAACGCAGATTTAAATGTCTCTTATTCCAGCACAACTTTTGTCTCAATGTCTCCGACAGATCCTTATCATATATAAATGTATTTACCATCAATGCAATTCGTGCTCTATAAAGTGTATTGTTTTACATCGAACTATAATAACAAATGCTAAATGCTAACGTTAGCCTCGTTAAACTTATTTTTAAAATGCTTAGCGTGTGTTGTGGGGTTTTTAATTGCAGCATAATTTAGAGTGTTAGAGTTTCATTTATACATCAGTAGGTATATATACAGAAAATCGTAGCATTTCTGAATCATTATAGTTTTTAAACAGTCGCAGTGCTTTCTTTACCGCTAAATGCTAACGTTAGTTTAGCTATCGACGCAGAGTCAGTTAGAAAGGATGTAAATACTCAAGGGACAACTGTTCTGTCTAATTTATGCCTGTATGTTTTCACGAACACTTACTTGCAAAAGATGCTAGACACTCCATGAATTCGTTCTGAAGAAGAAAGAAATACTCAAAATTGTGACTAAGGCTCGATCTATTTCTCAACGCTCAAGTCAAAGCTAATCGAGTGCATATCCTTTGATGTGGACTGTTAAGGACTCCAGAATTTCATAAACGCTGTATTAAAAGAACTACACAAAAAAAACTTTCATTATGTTGGTCGGATTGACATCGCTGATTGTTTTTATGTCTGTCAAAACAGTACGTTATTGCATGTGCTTTTCTTTTTATTTTTCTGTTTGTTTGTCAAATATGTACACGTTTTCCTCGGGTTCCTCAGCATTTCCATTAGAAAAAATGTGTAGGAGTGTTGAATCCAGAACAAATAGACTGACGAAACAGTTGTAAAGCCAGTCATCATGTTGTCATTCACATCCCATCTCACCTCGACACACAAACAAGATGATATACTCAGACAAAACAAATAGACCACAGGCCGTTTTCATGGATGCTTTGGCATGAGATGCCATTTTTGTAAATTTTACATGCTACATTTCCATGCACATATGTTTTTTTTTCAATTATGTTTTATGTCTTTTACTGGTGCTCTATTTTTTCTTAATTTCTTCCAATTTTCCGCAAGGGCATTTTATATTTGATATTTTTCTTTTGATGGTGTTTCATATCCTCTATAGTGTCCTTTGAGGTTGCCTTTTTTCCCCTATATTTTTAATTCATGTCTACCTGATATGTTTAGATTTTGAGCCGAGTGTTAACATGAGAATGATGATTAAGACTCATGACTCCTATTGACAATTTAGTTGCCAAATGAAATGAAATTACAATAAATCGAGTTTTAAAAAAATTAGAATACAATCAAAAGCCAAAAAAATCGTCCTATTTAAAAATGTCACTTAAAAAATCTTAACCGCTTTCATTTAAGTTATATTATTAAACTGATAGAATAATTTCTAGATCAGAACAAAGGAAAAAGAGAAAACACTAGTTGGTAGTATTTCCATTCAGGACACGAAAACAAACGTAGTTCCGCATCTTTGCCACCCGGTGTCGCTCTTGCTTAGTTTCTTACGTGTGAAACAATAAATTCACTGCAAGTCTTTGTTTTCCTTCACTGCAGACCGCCTGCCTTGTGTGTACGTGTAAGTGTGTGTCTGGGAGTTGGTAAGGCGAGAAGTGGAAATACATAAGATGGGTTTTACAGTTCACCCCATAACGTCTCCATACTGTTTTTGTCCTTAGAAACACTCATCTAGTAGATTTGCTTGGCTGGAAAACACCTCAATTTCATAAAATAATGTAATAAATATCACGTTTTAAATATTTTCAAGGGCTTCTCTCAAACTCTGGCTCCATAATCAAGTAAGAACTGCTTCAGCTCAAGGCTGCAGTCTATGTTTAAAGGGGACCCCAGCAAAACATTCAACTCTAAAACTTAAAAGCCCAAAGTTTCATCATTCTATGCATCAGACCTACTAAACGCACGGGACAGAGAGCTTTTATATGAAATATACCTCTGATTCATTTCATATTTCTAAGTTACAGATGGGTTTGCATATTTATGATGCTAATCTAGACTCATCACTGAAGTGCAATTTCTTCTCTTCATATTTGGAATCAAATGTAATTTCACAATAAAATTTTCGTCTTATTTTCTCATTGTCTCTTTTTCTAGCTAAATAAGAGCAACTACTCACTGTCAGCCTGTAAAGTGAATGTTCTGCATGAACCTTAAGTGTACTTTGGGTTAAATGAATGTCCTCCTGTCCTCTGTGAGTACAATCCACAGTGACAAGCGTGTTCAGTCGCAGCATAGCCTGCATCTCATCTCCTGACCCTCTGGGTTCACGACAGTCCTCGGGGGACTGATTCATTCATAACACGGACCCGAAGCACCACAGACACATGAATAATGACAAAGTGGCCGTTCAACACACAACACAGTGCATTATAAAGGGACGGTTGTACTTCCCCTCTCTCTGTACTTTCCAGCTCACCGTTGAAACTGTTTGTTTAACAATCCTCTGGGAGCGGTAGAATTTGTTTGTCTTTGAAAAGGACTTCTCTTTTCTCTATGGCAGTTTGTAGTTCAGGCAAATGAAGCCAACGTTCCCTTCTATGCTCTCTCACAAAGTATCTGACTCCTCAGGGATGCACCCAAACTAGCTTTTTGTCCTCTGTATTTAAGTTGCAAAGGCTATTTGAACTATATTCAGTGCCAACATGTTAGATAACGCTGATAAAGATTATCGCTTCTTCAGACCATTCAGGAATTTCAACAATAGTTTCTGTTTTTAGCTCCTCCTGAGTCCCCAAGAAGCCAAGAATGTATCTAAAGAGATTTTTATAGATTCAATAATGAGATCAACTAAAGATGACTGAACTGTTTCTGGAGAACAAGTTTCTTGACCGACCAGCAGCATCATCTTTTCAAGAACCACCAATGCTGGACTTTTTCATTTTTTTTCTCAAACCAAATGACTGAACCTCAGCTGAGCTATTTGTAA
This sequence comes from Jordanella pulchra, assembly GCA_034780135.1. Taxonomy (NCBI): domain Eukaryota; kingdom Metazoa; phylum Chordata; class Actinopteri; order Cyprinodontiformes; family Cyprinodontidae; genus Jordanella; species Jordanella pulchra. Next base: position 424 of record JAUZNJ010032413.1, on the reverse strand, counting down.
ACTCCTAAACTTTAAGTGTCATTGGCCTGAAAGCAACAAATCTGCATTCTATTCAAATGCCTTGTCTGTGCAAACGAACCTGGCCATTAAAGACATCTGTCATTATCTTTGGTAGATACTGACATACTAATGAAAGAAATCATTTTAAAAAGTATTCCACAAACTCATTAAGATAATGAAGCTAACTGTAACTTCTCAGCTATAACGTCACCATGAATCTCATGAATTTTTGTTTGAATTTAAAATGCTGTGCATCCATCTCTGGGCTTTCTAGATTTTCCCACAAACCAAAAAAAAAAAAGAAAAACTTGCACGTTATGTTAATGGAAACCCTTAGCTTTTTGTTCATCAGGGATGGATGGATGGATGGATGGATGGATGGATGGATGGATGGATGGATGGATGGATGGATGGATGGATGGAT
>JAUZNJ010032412.1:0-13687 GCA_034780135.1 Jordanella pulchra | reverse complement strand
ATTATAAAACTTTTTGTCAACTGTAATATTACTTTGGATTTCAATTTGTTTTGCTTTTTTTGCACATCTGAAACTCTATAGAAATTTCTTTCTGGCTGCAAAGATAAGGTTTGAATTTATAACTTAGTTTGGCTGACAGCAGACTTGGCAGCTTTCTGTATTTAATCATTTAAAATATATTTGTTGGCTTGTCAGTTTCTAGACTAATGATTCCAATAAAAATGATGGAGAAAAAGAATCCCATAAATAAATTTTACATACCATGCCAGAAGAGAGAAAATGAAACGTGTCCTTTATCGATCATTTCTGATTAACAAACCTAGTGATTAATAGTGAGTTTACTCCTGCTTGAGTTCCCAAACTTGAGTCTTTGTTTTCTGATCCTCAAACCAAGCATCACATGGCCTCAGCATCATAATGGGATTAGGTTGTAATCCAGCCACTTCCCCTACAAAGCAGAGTGAGAGGCCAACGTCCACACTCTGAAACACTAAGCCATTATTATAAACCACAGAGAGGCATTATATGGACATGCTGCATATCAATGAGCTTGCTCAGGTCAGCTTGTGACCCTTTGTTATTATGCTGAGGCTGGCTGGCTGTCAGTTGCTCTAAATCAAAGAAACACATTTAAGATTTGGATTTCCTACTTCTCTAAAAAATCAATTTCAAAGACACAAAATGTAAAGAAATTAAATTTCATTATACCTTCTGTTACATTGCTTTCATCAACCTCTTTTACTTTAGGGCTAATTGGTGATCAAATGAGTCTTACAAGTTATGTCTCTGTTACTTGGTAAAATAGTCAATGCTTTTAAAACTGTTAAGCAGGCATCTAATGTGAACTTCTGGACTCAGATTTAAGTTTAAAATAACAAAAAAGCTGCTAATATGACAACTTCTTTACCTCTGAGTTAGAGCTCCATGCCGGATTTTTGCCTCACTGGTTTATGGTGATGAATAAGAGAGACATGGCTCACTTTGAGTCATAATGGTAATTAAATATTCTTGGCATTAAAAAGTTGAGGTTTAAATCAAACCATGCTTCAGCTGTAATTGTGCTATATGTGAGAAAAATCTATTGTACTTCATTCCTATTTTCCCCACAAACTCAAAAAAAAACTGTAAAAACACAAAGTAACTAAACTTCAGTTTATGCAGTTTTGTCTGTCATTCTTTCTCAGTTCAAAGCCAGTAAGGGAGCAGTACGAAGCTTTTAAGCTACGCTGTTCTGCTTTTCCATTGTTCCTCATAATGAAGTCTTGAATTTTTTGGACACATGCAAATAAATCGGAATTTATTTCAGAGTACAGTTAATGTTTTCAAATTTAAGGTGGCATTGTTCAGAACTTTTATTTTTTCTGCTGCACCCAGGAATACTTATCACAGTCCTCCTTTTTTACACCTATGCACATATGCACAGGGAGAATACGCAAACTCCATGCAGAAAGACCCCAGAACCTTGTAGCAAGGCAGCAGCGCTATGAACTGTGACACTGTGAAGCCCACCACCTAAGATTTTTAAAATTAACTTCATTTATATTTTTTTTTATTGAAAGTCTTACCTGAGAGCAAAAAATAAAAAAAATAAAAACAAGCCTTTCCAAGACCATGATTTAAAAAGAAAATTCAGAAAGACCCACAAAGAGTTATAAGATAGAAAATCTGAAAGTGTGAAAGACTAAGAAAACCGTTATATAGGATTATCTAAAGGTGTAATGGAAACCAAACTAGCATGTTAATCACTGAGATAACTTATTTTCTGTTTATATGCCGATCATATAATCTATTTGCTTACAAAATGACCACAGAAATAAGAAAAGATCATATAAGACTAGAAGGCAGACGAAACACTAAGAAATTCAACTTTTTTACAGACACAACACTTTATCCAAGACTTGGGGGTGGTAGCGGCACCAGAGGTGAGCTAGGGGTCCCTATAGCTATATATGTCTAACTTTATCTACTTTATTTTTTACTTTATTTCATATGCAAATTGCAGACCTGTAATCTCAAAGTATCCGTTTTTCTATTTCCATCATAGTATTGATGCAAACTTTCTCAACTCTTACTTTATTTCTTAATCCTCACAGGTTCGAAACCCGGCCTGGTGCCCTTTGTCTCATGTCTTACCCCTCTCTCTAATCCCAGATCCTGTCGGCCTACTTTCAAAAATAAAGGCCACTGAAGTCTAAAAAAATTTGCATTTCATCACTTATTTATAACCTCATATTGCATGTAATTCACTACATGCCACTGGTGAATTCACAATGATTTTACTCTATTTTGCTTTCGCATAACAGGGGAAACATAATACAGTGAATTTATTGTTACAGTTTTCATTCTAGACACAGCTACCTTTTCACGTCATGTTTCTATATGTCTTAATTGAATAGCAGAATATTATATTTCCCTTATACACCTCAATATTGAGACCCTTCCATCCTTCTCTCTACCCTAAGTCTAATGCTTACCCCCCACCCCTTAACCATACACCTGCAGAAAAATAATCTCTGGAGTCATAGCTGACTTATAAACATTACATTGACTTAATCCTATATCCAACAGATGATTATTCTGTAGCATATTTTAAATGCAATATTTATTACAATGTTTCAGAGCTAGAGAGCTCCTTCGGTGATAGACCGAAGTGCAACAGTGAGCATCATTGCAATCTTTTCAGGATGTGTATACAGCTTTAAAACCATCACTCCTTCCATAAAAACTCAGTACATTGTTCGCATTTTTGCTTTTAATAGCAGTTTTTTTTACTTGTTTAAATCATCCTACTTAGTTGAACATTTCATGTGATCTGAGTATGATGACTGTTCAGTATTTTTCTTCCGTTGCAAACTTATCTCTCAGTTGTAGCTGAAAACATGGGAATTCTCACACTATGAGGCAATAAAGGATAATTCTATTTTATTGTTATCTGTTTGAAGGTGCATGTAAAACCCGCAGAAAAATGCTCATAAAAACAATAATCATTTTCTTTTTGGCTAGCTTTTTTTTTAATGAATACATTCTAGCCTTTACTTTGGCCTCCAGACATTTACAGGTGCTGTTTTTCCAACTCTGTCGCTCTAGAAGTGTGAAAGTTTGAAAAAACGATGAGTTCTCGTTTAACCTAATTATGATAACGAGCCACAAACGTGTTTAAAACTCTGCATCTGGTAACATTGATGGAGATCGCCGTCTTGTCCAGAAATATTACCGACTGCTTTTCTATTTGTTTAAATTGGACAAATCCCAGTGACAGAGAGATAATAGAAATGTCTAAAAAAGAATAATGGAAGCTGCACCTGTTTGGGTCCACTGAGTTTTATATGGCACTGAGTGAGGCGACACCACCAGGATTATAGATTACTATGGAGCTTTAATATGGACAGAGAAGATGGGTGGTAGTTGTTAGAGTTTTTCCTCATCATTTTTGCCTTCTCTCAGACTTATATAAGACATTAGGAACCTCCAGATAATGTCTTTAAGCCTTGTGAAGGAAAATCCAGGGAGGCAGTCAGAAGAGTCATGAGGAGATTCACAGAAAGTATCTTAATACGAGTTCTCCAATAAACTCTGACAGAGAGGAGGCAGAGTACCAGAATATGGCAACAATTTGGGAATCTTTTCCAGGTTTCCTGAAAAAAAATGGAGAACAACAAGGGGTCAGCAAAGAATGCAGCAGCAAAACAAATGGAGTCCTGATTACCACTCATGGAGCGAAACAATCTGACATCTAACTCAGGGGAGCCGCTCCTCTTTAAGCTCCTCCTGATTGGCTTGAAGAGCTCCAGCTGTCAGGACACACCTGCTGTCACACCCTTCAATCCGAGATGGTAGAGGCACTCAGACACAGATACATACACATCAATGTATGCTTTTTACAGAGTATATTCTTTAATTAGCCGAAATGAACTTCCCTTTGATCAATATTCAGTGTAAGGTATAATATTTTTCTATATGCTTAATCTTAAAGCTTTAAAGAGATATTAGTTCACTGTTTATATTGAAAAACAATAAAAAATAAAAACCAGTTTGGTTTGTTGTTCGGAACATTCAAAGGGAAAAGGGTAGTTATTATAAGTCTAATCTAATCTATCTAATCTAATCTAAGTAAAAAATTTGAAGAATCTTAGTTGGGATTTCAATTATATTTATCTCCTGATGATCTAATCTGAACTTCTTTAAATTGACAATTTGTATTGTCACACCAGTCACTTTTTGTTTCATACCAAAACATAAACATATTTCAGTACTGGAGTGTTATCTAACACCCCAATGAAAGCAATAGGGGTTCTGTCTTGTCTGTGGGTATTTTCGCGTTCTGCTCAGGCGTCCCACCTCTCTTTAGCTGGTCTATGGTGCCCTCTAGTGGCCACAAATAAAAATACCGCCTTAAACTCCTGTCAAAAGTTATATTTTTCAGGTTACCAACAATTTCAGTCAGAAAAGTGACTGATTAATGGCCCCAGCCTTCGGTTTCCAGTTAGTGGTACCAGAGATAAGGTGGATTTGAAACCTAATAAACATTTGCATGTCTAATGCCAGATCACTTCTTATCTGTGTATCTCTTATTCCCACATTTAGCAACTCAGGCATATTTTTTCTCCAATGTGATGTAGAGTTAATGTGATTCAGTCTTTTCAATCAGGAAAAATTTAGCCACCAAATTCCGATTTCGTAAAGGTTAACTGATTATTTATCTATGAGAAGCAAGAGTCTAAATTTATTTGACTTTGTTTTACCAAACATTTACACTAACTTCTAAGTTATTACAAAACAGGCTTGAAATGTGCATGCTCTATTGATCCGTAGATAACTGGATTAATAAGGCAACTTTATGTTGCATAGAAAAAAAAGGATTCTAATACCAGACAGCATGAAAAGAGAGCACAAGGTAATACAGTTTAGGCTAAAAAACATTGGAGAAAAGACCCTATACTTTCGTTATATTTCTTGTGTGCCTCAAAAGAATTGCCTCTCACAATATGGCTGCCAAATTAGCGCACATACACATGCGCACATGAGGTTTGCTTTGTTGTTCCGGGCTCCACTGAAATCAGTGCAGCATCCGAGGTCTTCGCGGTAACCACTGTCAAACTGGCCACACCTTTCGGAAACAAAATTGACCAATCAGGAAGCTCTTATGAGTCGACTAGCCAATCACGACATAGCAAATCACTGCTGGGAAAACTGTCCCCTTCCTTATGCTAATACTAATGGATATATTAAGCAATAAAATACATTATTTCGGGTTAATAACAAATACAATACAATAATACGTTATTTCTAGTTGGTTTAAGCTTAATGTTCAGAATATTTGAAAGGTGAAAAATATGAAGACTTTATTGATTAACACCCCGTGTTTGTTAGAAAAAAGGTTTTTTTTATAGCCTACATGTGTTTTTTTTTTGGAAATGTAATCCAATCCTTTAAAAAAAGTAATCCCAATGGTAAATTAAGGGGGTGTGAGTGTACATGTATTTGGGTTATTGTTTCGATACTTTTAAATTGAAAAAGAAAAAACGACAGGAAAATGAGCCTAGACTGTGTAGTCTAGGCTCATTTTTTCTTCCCCTCAGGAGGCTCTTCTTTCCAGCCCCTTTGTTCGATCCAGCCGGTGGGTTGAGTCAGAGATGGGAGGCTGAGCTGGAGCCAAAAAAAAAAAAAAAAAACACACACCACCAGCACCGGGGACACCCGAGCGCGGAGACACCAAAAACCGTTGGCAAGGATTTAAAAAAAACATCGACCAAAAAACAAACAAACTTGGATTTAAAGTATTTCCAAAACGTCCATGCTTCTTTAAAAGCCGTGTATCTCCGGCATCCCTCAGCAGCGATCACCCTGGAAAGGAACCGGCGGGCTGACGGCTGCTAAATCCACACCGGTCCGTCTCCATCATCCACCCAAATCCACGCTGACTCTCCCTTTCAATTCTTTTTAGCTCAGCATCCATATTTGCATCCCAGGGAGTGGCAAACACTAATTCCCCCCCTCTGTCTGCCCTCCTCCTCCTCCGCCGGTAAGGACCTAGAAGTTAGCCGCTAATCGGAGACCTCCTCGGACGCCGTATTTTCACACAGGAAGGTGAGGATCATCCTGCATGTTTAGGTCGTTTCGGACATTTTCCCCCTCCCTATGTTTTTTTGTTTCAGTGTGGAACTGGAGGGCAGAGTGGACCACGCTGCCTGCCGCAGTAGCTACAACAATAGATCAAACTGCTGGCGTTGTGTTACATTATCATCCCGACGCTTCCACCTTGTCCCTAAACAAGCGATAGATCCAGGCCTGTTTGAATATTGAGCAATCAGCCATTTATTAAACACTCAGAATAAATCGTCTCGATCAGATGGATTCTGTTGCTCTAATCTAAAGCGCTAAATGCATTTTTCCTCCGAATAAAGATGACTAAATAGGATTTAAAATCCTCGACGAATGAAAAAACGCATTGCTGTCTTGTTTTTCAAGATCCGTATTGATGCATGTGCTTTATTCCAGGTTATAGCAGCTGTATATCTCCCATAGGCTCTGGGCCATGTTTGTAGGGCATGCTCCACTTGGGTACCGGCCTACATTGGCTTTCAGTCATATTTTAAAGGTCTGCTGAGTTTTTTTTTTTTACTTGATATTAAAAGAATTCTGACGAAAATAACAGATTATGTTGTTGCTTTTGAGAAATAGACTTCAATGTATTTTTTAAAGCATAAAACTCATTGACTAAAAATGACTTAAGATGCAGATATCTGAGGGTAAACTTTAATAAAATACCTTTAGTGTTTGTTTTTTAGGACTGAAAACCAGCTAACCGTTTATATATTCTCAGGAATACCCCTTCAGCCACTTTGGAGGGGTTTCAAGCATTGACAGCCTGGTTTGTGGTGGGCTGCTTCAAACTCTTGTTTTGTTTGAAGAGATGAACATAATGCTACACTTCTGATCTTTGTCCTTCATAATCCAACCTTGTTTAAACCGTTTAAATAGTTTAAAGTAATAGAATGACCCCACACCATCAGACTATCATCATTCTCTTTCTTGATGGCCTGCACTTTTTTCTCACCTCCTGGATGAATCATTCTGTCTTGAGTTAATTTTGGTCGGCCGTCCATCACCGGGAATGTTAGGCATTCATGTTTTCTCCTGCTGAGAGTATTTTCTCTCTCAATTCTTTTTTTAGTATCTCAAGTCTTTTTAGATCTGATCCTGATGCCTGGCAGTAGTCATACTTTAGTGGGAATATTGTAATCCAACCAAAGCGTGGTTAATCACAGTTAAAACAGATTTGAGTCCATTTTTACAGCCAATAAATAATTTATTTAAAAGATATTAAAGTGTATTTTACAACCAGAAACATTTTTTTCAAAAGGACACATAGAAGCAACCTGTTTAAAAAGACCATGGTGGTTGAATATGGGGAACAGCTACATTCAGAAACATTTCAGCTATTAGGAAGGGGAGTATTCAGAACCACTGTTGGTTACTTAAATGTCATAGCTACATTTTTTTCTTAATCAGAACTGATTACCGTTTAAAAAACTTTAAAATGGTTGAGGTGCACTGGTGTTGATGGAGCTTTGAGCATTGGTGCCAATTTAAAGAATCAAAGGGGCTTTGGGAAGACAAATGTCTGCTAATGCTAACGCATTGGCGGATCCAGCAACTAGCAGAGTGACAGCACAAATGAATGTTGGAACAAGAGAGAGCAAGGGTGAGTGCGCCACTTACTGGCCGGGAGGTGTTAAAACTTGTAGCTATTATCTTTAACAACATTAAAGAAGCACATTTGATGTGTTAGAATTCCAGCTAAGACCTTAAGTATGTGTAGAATCTTCCCAAACACCCAGAGACCTCTGCGCTTTTAATTTTGGGTTACCAACAGTTTCAAACAAGCTGTGACTCTATGTGGGTGGGAATTGTTTAAACGTTTAAGCTGGGGATTGATCTTTAACCGCCCTAATTTATGTGGTTCTCTGGGTTTACAGTTTTCTGTTGAGTAAACATTTCTACATAAACATTCTTGATTTTGACCTCAGGAATCCTTAAATTGTTCCTGTCTTAGCCAGTTAGTTGCTGTGAAAATTGCATCAGAGTGTGTCTTTTACCGTTCTAGTAGTTTACAATTGTGAATGAACATAGATGGAAACTTCTGCTCTATTTGCTGGTAAATTTAGCTGATCTTTGTATCCCAAAAGTGAAATTCTTCGATGTTTTAGGCTTTTCCTTTTAAGTTTATGAGGTAGTTCTTTGCGTGTTTTATCCCTCTTAAAGTTAACCACATTTTGCATCATTATAACCTCACTTTAATGTTTTTATTGGGACTCTATTGAGAGGCTGATACAAAAATTGCGGATGTTTATTTGAGAGAGGAAGCAGATGCAATGTTTTGAATGTGTTTGTTTTTGCTGAAAGCCAGTTGGGAAGCATCTGGGGACATAAAGTTTAAAGTCTTGCAACATATATTCCTTGGTTTAGCTCAGGATTTAAGCTTAATATGTCTTGATCTAAACCCTGATATCCTGGAACGTTAAGATGCGCCCCCCTCTCCAACACACCTCTATTTGGCCTCTATTGAACTCCATAACTTGACAAGGAGGTAAATTAGCCATTTTATTCAGGTATGTTGATGGCAGGAAGTGACATAAGAGTCCAGGACAGCTTTTGAGGATTGCAGTTGGAAACCCCTGATCTGATCCATTCTTTATTAACACTGCTTGTTATGCTTGCTGTAGCATAACTTTTCTGTTACACAGTGTTTAGTGTGAAGGCAAAAAAACAACAGTGATAAAAAAAACAACAATTTTGTTCTGATTTGACCAGAACACCTTCTTCCATGTGTTGTTTCTCCTATCTGTCCTGCTCTTTATGATGCTGTTTGTTCACCTTTTCCATGTGATATACTGCTTAGATTTATAAATAAAATAATATATTATTGTTTCTGATTGTCAAATGTAGCAATATCTAAAAGAAATTAAAAGGGTTTTGGAGTTATTCTTGTCAAAGCTCTTTATATAATTAAGTGATAAATTCATCACACCTTTGAAACTGATGATTTGAATGTGTATGAAACTCTATTAAAGTTTGTACCCTGAGAACCCATTAACTTAGGGTTTTGTTTTTTTCTTTTCCTGGTTGGCCGTCTCGGATGATAAATGAAAATCTGTCTGGAATAGTCTGTTCTTTTTTTAACTCCACACAAATCCTAAGTTCCCTCTCTTGTTGTGTTATTTGTAAGCTTCTTTTTGAGCTTACAACTTCTACAACCAGGTCATTGTAGAAAGATTACAATGAATCAGGATTTAGACTTTTTAATATGGACAAAAACGAGAAACATCCTGACATATGTAAAAATGTATTAATTTTCCTAGAATTTGGCCAAGCAGCTGCATGTCGTTTCCATTCCTCATTCAGGATAATCATCTTTCCAGATTTTGCCAGGTTTACAGATATAAAGGCTCGCCAGGTTCACTGCTTTCGATCACGTGATACTTCGAGTCTGATGTTTCCATATTCATAGCCGTCTTATCCTTTCTATATCATCTCCTCAGCTAAACATGGAGAACCACAGCCTCTGCTGTTTCATCTAGTCCCTGATCCTAAAGCCTTCATCTAGAAGAAGAAGAGCTATCCAGATCCCAGCCGTGTCCCTGCTGCTGTAGAATGAACATGCTCAAATCCAGTGGACTGAAAATACCCGGCCGTGGGGCCAAGCATTCCAGCCCGGTGGGAAGGACCTCAGTGGGTGGAACATCCAGCCCCGTCGCTCCTAAAGACAGTAAGTCACTTCCTTCTCCCTCCCTGAATGTTTCTTCTCATCAACAGGAAGTGGCTTGGAGTATTTATTTGTTTTTGACTGACTCAGCTGAACACAGATGTTTTTGATCATATACTCATGGACATCACTGTGCATTTTCTGTCAAAAAACCCAAAACAGCCTAACTAGTTCCTTTCTAATCACGGTATACGACTATACCTCAGGTATTCTCTGTTCATCTTAATGACAGTTAAGTGTTGTGGGTGAAATCGGTCCATGTACAGTGTGCCATGCTTGTCATCTGGCTGGATTCAACACACCCTACCACCAACACTACTCTATCCTATTTATTTTAACGTCATGTGTGGGGTCTCTTAAGTTTTGAAAATCACCCAAACATTTAAAAACCTTGGTGTGTGAACCAGCCTTTGGGCATGGATGGGTGATGTATTGGCTTCTAAAAATGAAGACTGTGTGAAGCTTGGAGATTTAGCCCTGGAATCCATGATTGTCATTTGTGATTTTTCCTGGGGTCATTGTATCGCTTTACTTTGGTCGTGTAGTGGACAGGTAAGCTTTTCAAGGTGCAAAGGAGACTTAAAACAAATGTTTTTAAAATCTACTTACTCCGCATTAACCGTTTCATATTATATTAAGTTGGTATTGTTTTCTTTAGATTTTTTATCAAATATCCAAGTTTGCCCCCCCCCCAAAAAAAATCAGTTTATTGCCTTTTTTCCCTTCAAGTTTATCAAATCAAAAATAGATAAATTATTCAGTGTTATTCAGTTCAAGGTTTTAAAATAAATGCCATTGCTTCTAAATGAAAGTATCTGATATGATGCATATGTCATTTAGTCCAGTGGGATTGTCAGCAACTGACCAACAATCAGAATTTGTCCTTTGGTGAAACATCATTTAACTGGCAGTATCTCCACCTCTTTTTCTTATAACTGTTGTCGGATTTGAAATTACAGAGGCCTTGTGCTCATAGGGATGACAAAATCATTTGGAGGAAATCTTTTTTTGCTCGAAACCTGAAAGGAGTCTGCAGAAGTGTTAAAGATGAGTAAAGCCCTGTAGCTGACCTCACAAGCAGCTGAACACGACACTAGTTTCTGGAAATAATCACATGTTTCTCTATGCAAAGGTAACTACAGGCTGGGGAAGATTGGGGCTTTCTCTGAATGTCTTAAAATAACTTTGCTGACCTGATGTACAGCTTGTTAGAATTTCTTTTTTTGTCTTCTTGTTGACTTTTTTTGTTGTTTTTATTTGCCTTTATGTTGGCTGATAAGGTAGAATGCCTCACCCAACACCTGGAGTCGTGCTTTGAGCTTCAATAAATCCACCATTACAACTGTTGGTTTTTTATCAGAGGTTAATTTGTGTTTGTAAACTCAGTTTGAATTAAATACACATCCTTACCTACACTGCTGACATTGCTTCAATTAAACATCCCATAGTCCTGTGCTGCATCACCGTCACTGTCACATGACCAAAGAAATACCATGTGGCTGACTCTGTCCTCTCCCCCACCAAAAACACAAACAGCTAGGAGATAAAAATAAACATTGGTTTGAAATACCAGTTTTCCTCATGGGATTAATACATGTCATTTTCTAACATGAAATGGTAAAAAATGACCAACATTGTCTAATGCACATGCTTATACATACATGCTTATATATTGTTCCTCTGTATAAATAATTAAGGGCTTTGTTTGATTTAATTTAAAGCTCGTTTTGGCTGATTATTCCTTAGTACTTAGTAGCTAAAGATTTTGATGTTCGTGCTTCTAAACTGTACTTTCTCGTTGTTCTCATCACCTGCTGCATCAATTATTTTCTGAGTAAAAAGCTTGAATTCAGGGATCTTAGTCCTCAGAAAGGAAGTAAGGATTTGAACGGATATAAACCAGCAGTATGTACGTGGAGGAAAGGGGTGCTCAGAGGGACCATCACAAATGGTGGAAAAGCTTCAGATTTGACCTAAGAAACTTGTGTAGTCCATCACCAAAGATGTCATGACTAGACTGTTTGGTTAGATAGTCTGGTGGCAGCAGAAATCCAGGTTAAAAAGTGCTTTTCAAGGTTCTTGTTTTTACTTTAAGGGATGTTTATGTATACAGACACCAGATTAAATGGGAAGACTTTGCATCCATATGTCACCAGCAGGTCCCTGAAGCCATTAGGATCAGGGCCTGTTGATAGTCCCCAAATTTACTGAAAACAAAAGGATCTAAAGTTTCTTTTGGAACCTATTCATAGAAGCACACCTTTGATCAATCCTCTTTTCTTTTAATGTGAACTGTGAAACGCTTTGTGGTCTCTGTATGCGAAGGGTTTTATATAAATAAAGTTTTCCTGACTTACTTCCTCAGGGAACTGGTGGCGTCCATCTTAAAGAATTAAGATTAAGATTGCAACAAATAAGAGATCACTAGCAAGACCCTGGAGAACATGACCTGATACTATGGAGGTGATTCAACAATTTCAGAAGAACTAGAACAGAGCTGATAAAGGTGGCTGAACGTTGGAGTAGCTCTGGAAACTTGATTTTGATATTCTTTTTTAAAGGAACTTTATATAATCCGTTTGTGGATTAGAATTTTTTTTCAGACATTTTATGCCTGTGGTGCTGAATACTGTGTAGCTGGGAGGATTTTTGTTAGTATTTTCTGTGGACATTTGTTTAACCATAGTTAACCTATCTATATGTTTTTTTTACACCAAAGCCAGCTCATTAACATCTCAGAATTGATCATCAATCAGTATTGGCAATGATAGATCTTTTCTAAAGATGTGAGATGTTTATGAAGCAAGTTAAAAGAACTCCAAGCTCTAGCAAGGATCCAGCCAGAATACTGACAATGTAGTATTATGTGTTTTACTGAAACTTAACTACAGGATCATATCTGAGATGACAATAACTCTCTGCCATGTTTCTGACCATATGAGCAGAAATAAATTTAAAAAAAGGTTGGAAAACCCAATGGAGGTGGGTTGGCAGTGAACAACAGTTATCTTGCAAGACAGATTACTCTGAAGATTAGTCTCCCCAGCCCAGATATTGAACTGCTGGCATTTGGTTTTAGACAGTATAATTTACCCCAGAGAGTTAACCAGTTTTGTTTTGGTGACTGTTTACATTCCACCTTCTGCTGTTTTGATATTGATATCGATATAGAAAGATATAGATACACATATACTGTATACACCCAAGTGAACAGAATTTTCCATTATTTAGTTCCAGGCTTGTTGACTATTTTTCTAAAATGCTCTGTTGAAGTATGGTTGAAAGTAATGTTTGACTTTTATTCATTTACTTTTAATACATTTTTAATTTTATTTGCAATAAATGCATAAATTAATGTTTTTTATTTATCATTACTTTTGTCAGTTTAGAGTTATTTCTGTGACCATTGTGGGTTTTTCTTTTATCAAACGAGGGGTGTCAACAATTTTGTTGAAGTGTGTACCTCTGAGGTTATTTTTTTTGCTTATGCCAGTTACTAAGACAATCCATGTTGTTTACCATGTTTACCAGGTAGTTGTTAAGTTTTCCCAGACATGAAGTTACTTATGCTGGCTCTGAAGCTCATCATCTGGTCAGATGTTGGCTGGCTGGAGAATTTGTGCTGCAGCTGTGAATCTAAACATCTGTGCTGCTACAACAGGAGTTACACTGTAGTAGTTTTTAAGCTTGAACATATCTGGTGACCCAATGATAGTGATGCTGCTTGTGTATCAGATTTACAAGGGTACTTAACTCATTAAAATCTATATAGATCATTAATATATACAGTGCCCTCCGCAATTATTGGCACCCCTGTTTAAAATGCAGTCGAGGACTTTAAAAAAATTCTCCTTTTCTTTTAAACAACAACGAAACTAAATGCAAAAAGGAGAAAAAGCCAGCCTTTTATTTTAGTACATT
>JAUZNJ010032411.1:0-38803 GCA_034780135.1 Jordanella pulchra | reverse complement strand
AAACAAGACACACCTGGGGGTAATTAGGGGAAGACAGGACGACACAGAGACAGCTGGAAGCTCAAAAACAACAGAGAGAAACACGGATCATGACACTTCTATTTGGACTAAAACACTTTGCAGTGCAAACAGGGCTTAAGTTTGAGATTATCAGCTGCAAACAATCCAGGTAAGCCTGTTTTAAAATGGAGAACAGTACCCCATACCTACTGTAAATTGCATTAGACTATCCATTATGCTGGGTGACTGTTTCGCTTTCAAAATAGACAAATTTAAGTTAAGACAGACAAGAGAACATCCCATTAAAGTGAAAGACGAATCATAATTTTTATTATTTTTTTATAATTTTTATAGGTTAACAGATGGATACAAGGAAATCGTGCCTTTCACAAATGTGCTCATTTCAAAAGCAATAATTACATGCCAACTGTTTAGTATGTTGTACGATATGTTATGCCATGGGTCTATTTCATTTCCAAAATGCTGGGGAACCTTGAAAGAGAGCACAGGTTCATGAACTCTTCGAAATACCCCAAATGAAAACCAAAATCTGCTGCCAGATCACAGAAAAGATATGATTGTTGGGTATCTCTGTAGGTTAATATTGCATTTGATTTACCTAGGAACAAGAAGGTCATAGTAATTTAATCTTCAAGGTTATAGCTTTCCAGTTGTCCACTTGTGGAGAATTTGTTTAACCATAACAATGTCAAAAACACTGTTTTACACTGTTTATAAACAGAAATAAAATATCTTGTCTTATAAATATCCAAACTATTGCATGAGTGACTCACTTAATGTTACATAAGAAACTACTACAAACAATCAAAAGAAGAAAGGTTCAAAACTGTTTATGTGAAAAGGGTTCATCTTGGATTCAAAGGCTGGATATGGTAGAGTTCTGACTTGCGGAGGCATTCCAGTTTAAATGTCACACTTGGAGGCAGGAAACTACCACTTCTGCATACCGATGGAAATCACTATACGGATCCAATACATGGACAAGTTGTGTTTGAACAGTTTGCATTTGGAGCTCACAAATAAAGCTAAAAACGTTTATGCTATTGTTTGGGGTTTCCCGTTACAAACGACAGCCTTTATCCTTCTGTAGCTGAAGTCAAATCAGGCTCCCAGATCTTGAAGGACCTTGCTTAATAAACTCCTTGACTGAAGCTCCGAGGAGGAACTCCAACTGATGAGCTTTTGGAAAGCTGATCAGACACGTATGTTAAGAAGGGGAAACTGGAGCAAAGGCATCCCTCATTATCTGATGAAGGGGGGCAGCTTATCTGAACGGCTTCTTTCCTTTCATCCCACCAGATCACATGGCGCATCTTTACATAACAAAAGATCTTGTACCTGGCCGAGCAGCTTCATTCAAAACTCTTCCGAGCTGATCCCGAGGCTGTGTTTGAGGCCAGGTTCTGGGTCTCTGAGCGATCTGCAATTAGATTCGGCTTCATATGACATACGGTGGCTAATTCGGAGGATTTTTGACTAAAATACTGCACAGTGAGGGTTTCAGAGTCAAGCATTTTGGAACGCTTATGGGTTTTTCTCACTGCAATGAGAGTGTAATTAATTCACGATTAAAAGCATTAGTACGGGCTTTGTATGGTGATTTATTTAAAGGCTGGTACTAATGCTGGCTCGGTTTCCTCCTTTAGGAAATGGGTAATAGGATCTGATGCCAGGCCTTCTTTAGCATCTCTCTCCACACATACACACACCCAGGATATCAGTGTGTGTCTTCGATTAGAAGGCAGAAAAGCTCTGTCACCAGCAGCGTCACAGTCACCATGTTAACTTATTCATCCCTGTTAAAGCCCGTGTAACAGGATAGCTGTTAATTAATATTGCTGTCGGGTAAATGGTTGCCGCCGGACCATTGCCACCATCCATCAGTAACATTAGCTCTTATGTTGTTTCTGTGCCAGGCCTCGGGCTCAATTAAGATAATGCTATGCAAACGAGGTCTCTCGCCATTAGCCTCATCAGTGAGGGGCCGTTAATGGCATAATTGGGGCACTCCAAAGAACAATTACCTCGCTGCCTGCACTTCCTGTCTATGAGATCACCAATCATCTTTTAGCATGACTGCAGAGTCACAAGTTGGGACTCTGCTGTTGACGAGTTGTGGCTGCACAAAGTTGCAGGAGGTCCATAGAGAGCAGCTGTAGAACAAAATGGAGGAGGGGAGGGGGATTCTGTAACCAACCCTGTTCCCTGTCTGATGATGAAATTAACTTGAAGTGGTGCACTTGATTGTCGGGAACACGATCTTGTCAAAATCTGGGCGATATACATATCTGTGTTTTATGCTTAATCAAGGTATCAATAAGTAAGAAATTTCTTATAAAATTAAACATCTTCTTTGTAAAAGGAACGAAGTAACATTCGCTTACAACAACCAGGCTTTCAAGAAACAAGGCCTTACACATTTTTATTTCCCTTCAAATTTAGAGGTACATTGTGGAACCACTTTGGGGCAAGTTGTAGCCAATGTGTTTACTTTCTGGGTCCTGAGTAACTATATGGATAATTTTTTGCATATTTATTACAAACCTGCTTTTGCTTCTAAAGCCATCTGTTTGGATCCCTCCTCAGGGTTACTGGGTCTCTACATCTACAACTTTTAGTGTTGGCTAACCCGTTCCACCCCTCTGAGTTTATTCAGTCAGGGAGAACTGGGACCTTAGGATAACGTGAATGCTTGCTGTAGAAACAGGGAATTACAGTAAGAAATGGAGCATTTCTTAGGAGGTTTGGACCTGCTGTGGTTGTCTATGGCTAAGGGACCCTGTGCTGCAGAAATGTGTTCATTCTGATGGCTGCTGTTTGTTATAGAAATGTGTCATTAAGAGGCTCGAATCAGGATAAAGTCGGAGAACTAAGCTCTACTGATGAACGTTTGTTTTGTAGTTTGGGGCACAGTTAAAGATTTAATACCTGCGAACATAAGTTTACATATCCCTGTTCTGCCTGCTTAGTGTATTTTTGCACTCTGTTTTAACTGGCTGATTGTTGACGATGACCTGCTGTCAGAGTGTTCTGACAGGTTGGTCAGTAGAGCCCAGCTTAAAAGCTGTGAAATTAAAAACACTCAGAGTAGCTTTATGGTTTAGCCAGCTACATAATTTCCACTGCGGTGTTCTGCTGGTTAGCAGGGATAGTCAGAATCTCTCTGCCTCTTCTCTCCTCACTAGGACTCACATGGTCGATGGGCTCAAAAGCTTAAGCAACATGATTTACACGCTTGAGTTTCCTTTCAGCATCGTCTTCATCATATTAAATTTGTGTTTTATGTGTGAAATATAGCGGCTATATCCAATGACTGGCAACATCGACTAACCCAATGACGTCACCGTTTGGAGTACTGCAACATGGCGGCACCCTTGCCAAAAAATTATAAAACTAAAATTAGTTTTTTTTCTTTTATGGTTATATTTTTCCCATTAGTAATATAATTATTGATAATAGTAAGACACAATCTCTTGAATTAAGTTAGTTTGGTCAACTTTTTAATTTCCACTTTAAAATGTCAATTAATAGATTTTATATTCTGTTATAGATTTTATCACACTATTTACCTAACAAATGTTTTATATCCAATTATAGCCCCAACAAACAGGCAAACAAGTAACAACAACCCTAAAAAGACTGAAAAAGATAAGAGAAGTGTTATACCTGGCCGCCCAACTGGCATGTCTGCAGAGCTTTGCAGTTTCAAAAAACTCCAGAAAGCACATCTTAAGGTAGGCCCAAAATTTTGATGAGCTGACTCCATAGATTAGGTTTTCAGGTCTATTTTCTCATGTAAAAATATTGAAACTAGCTAATTTTTTAAGACAAGTGAATTAGCAGTAAAACAATGACTGACTGCCCAACATTACGACAATAGTTAGAGAGTGAATACCACCTCAGTACCTAACTGAGTCTGCAGTAAAGTGGCCTGATAGCACAGAGCTCTGCTGCTTTGCAAAACCTGAAAGCAGAAAACAAAATAAGCTATTTATTTAACACACTGCTTTCTGAGTTCAAGTAAGATATTGTCTGCTCATATTAGTCCAACAGAAACCCACTTTAAGAAAATGGACCAATCCTAAATTTACCATCACACATCTTGGCCTTGTGTTCTCTCACAGAAGTGTAGACTAAAAATAAAACCAAAAACTTACAAAAAACAGTAACATTTGGAGGGAAAACAATAAGAAAAGTTTCACCAAAGTCACACAACGTGAGGCTGTTGTCTGAATTTGTACATTTCTGGGAGATTTTCACTGTTGCTTCTTCACATTCCCACACAGTTACCTTCACAGCAAGTTTGTTATCAACTCACAGTTTCTTCCTTCTTTAGCAGGAGAAACAAAAGCCGTATCTCTCCAATACTGACACTGCTTCCTGCCTGTTGTCTTCTCACACCTCCACTTTGCTACATAAGTCACACAGACGAGTCTCAGCTCCAGCTATAATGATTCCTCTGACACACATTGGGGCACATCATTCCACTGCACAGCACAGCTTTGCAGCTCAAGGCCCCTAAACCTCCCTCACACTTCTCACTAGCCAAATGCTTCCTGTTTGTGTGTGTATTCGTGGCCATGGGGCTGAGCGGTGAGTGGCTCCTTGGGAATTTTAACAGTCAAGCCCCCCTAAATCTTCCTGTTTCAGCTTTACAAAATCAATAAGATAAATATCCTGTTTGCCCCTCTCGCCTTCAGTCGCCTACCTCCAGCCAGCTCAGGTTAGCGGAGCGGAGAATCTCGGTCTCACCTCAGGCTATATTTAAAATAATCCCTGTTTTTTTCTCTCTTTTTTGAGCTGTGAACGACCAAAGATCTCAGGTGCAGCTCTTTAGTTAACAGTGAACAAGAAGGAAAATCATGTTAACATATGCCATCAGAGAACGCCACTGGCTAAGTCCTTAGATCGACCCGTTCGGTGTGCTATTAGGACGGTGAAGCCGAGGCCAGTCCAGACACAGATCGAAATGCGTGCTCTCTCAGTATAGATTGTGAGCAGCACCTGCTGCCACCGCCACATCCAGCTGCTTCTATTGATTTTTCTGTCCTCAATTATATAACAGAGGCTCTATTCTGGATTTATACCCGCAAATCAAGAGAGCATTTTGACTTATATGAAAAAGGATTCTTATCGACTGCTTTTCTTTGGCCCCTCTGGAGAGATTTGCAGGATACGGTGTGAGTGATGGCTGCACAAGTGAACGTCTGTTGGTTTTATTTTGTGTTCCAGGTGATTGGACTAAAGACAAAGAGGCACTGAAACAAAAATTTCAGTTCAACACGCCACAATTCACTGTGTTGAAAAGTCCATGGATTAGCTCTCTCAGTTCACAGTTGACTCTTCTAATTGGACATCCATGTTTTTAGCCATCCGATCCATTGGCAGCTTTGACAAAACATATCTGTAGATGCTTTATCCTCCCAGGCATGTCAGTTATTGATAAGAAGATGCAGGTTAGTGGGGTCATTGTGGGTGAGCAGCCAGTTTTACGGCCCCAACATATTGAACTCTGACTTATTGAGTCGGAATCTTATTAATTTAGTGTCAGAAAATGTAGAAAGGTGAAGAATTTGAGTTAATTCCCCTTTATAAATTGGAAAATAATGCAAGTGATAATTTTCTTTCAGGGTTAAGGTTAAAAAATTAAACTTTTGAAAAGATTTATTGGGCACAGAGTGATCTATGTCAAGCATTTGTTTCATTTAATTTAGATTAATATCATTTATAGCTAAGGAGACCATCCACCAGGAGGACAAACTGCTAACAAGATTGTTTACAGTGCTATATACATGCATATCAATAAAAAATTAAGATGTGTAATAGCCAAAAGTAACACAAGCAACAATAAAAAACCTAATGGGATTGTGATGCAAATCTAGTTTAACAGCTTCTGGGAGATAAACCTCTAAAGTGTCTTTGCTAAGCTGAGAAGAATATGAACTGTACTGATGCTCTGTGGCCCAAGATCCTTTTATGAGATAAAACATTTTCATTCAGACATTAAGGTCCCAGAGAGACACTTTTTAAAAGACCAAATAATCAAGATGATTTTAAATTTTACAGGAAAGTTAGTTTTTTTGAAAAGTGATATGGAGACATGATTGTAGAGGTTTTTTTTCATAACCTTTTTTATATTGAATAAGTACTTTATTAATCTAACTAATAGAACTTGGTTCCTTTTGGGGAGTAAATCCATCAGACAGTAGCACAATATAAATGCTTCTCAATAAATTAGATTTTTATCACAGTTGTTTTATTGCAGTAATTGTTGTCTAATATTTAAACTCATAGAGGAAACAGGTTTTAATACAGACTGACATATTTAATATATTTCATTAGAAATAGATTACAAATACAAATATCCAGTTCTATTTCATTGACAATTATTTTTTAGAAATAGCTAAAACCTAAAATTGTGTTTTGAACACATTTACATAAAACAAATTAAATTATTATGGTAAGCTTCAACTTGTCTATGCAAAAGAAGTTGGATGATCATAGACAAATTTATTTTAGCTTTCAAGAGGAAGGAAAACCAGTGTTGTTGAAAAGGTGTTTAGGAAATCTATATATATTGTATTCCTTGTTTTATCATTGGTACCACATGGAGTACAAGCAAAGTGATATTGCTAAAGAAGCCAGGTCATTCACAGGGAGCCATATTCATACATTTTAATGGCAGTTAAGTGGAAGGAGGAGCTGGGCTAAACAGGGATACCTGTGCCTATGAATTCACAAGATGTAGACTTGGGATGCTTCAACAGGCCATGAAAACAGTCATTTTCAGGAGTTGGGCTACAAGTGTCTCATTCCTAGTGTTAACCCACATCCCATGAAGAAAACTTAGACAGTTGCCTAAAGCCCCCAAATCATCAGCCACTGATGATTTGGGGGCCCATGTCAATTGATTTTTGCATTTTGTTGACAAGCTTTATAAAGATGCTTGGTATAGAGAACTTGGTATCTACCGAGGCATTTAATGACTATGAAATGCATTGACTTTTGGAGGGTGGTGTGTTTATTTAGATGCATTTGGAAAGCAAACTTTTTCTGTGTTCTGCAGACCTGGTAAACTCACGCATTGGGTGCTGCTCATCAAGCTTCACATCAACCTAATTTTAAGAGGTCTGTCTTTCCTGTAAATGAGAGCATCCTCATTATCACTGTGTGCTATCAGACACCTAGAGAAGGGGGAGAAAGACAGTGGAGAGGTGCTGGCAGAAGATGGAGGAGCAGTTCGTTTCTATAGGAGGGAGGGTAACCTGAGAGTCAGATCCTAATCTTGCCACGCTCGGGCATTTTGGGGGATAATTGTAGCCCTGGCAGAGCTCAGGTGATGATACAGGCGATCTGCTGGACTTATCCATTTGCTCTTCTTCCCCCCCTTACCCACCCCTCCCTTTAATCTCTTTCTGATTCCTTTATTCTGTGAATAATCTGCAGGGCAAACCTGCAGAAAAGTGTTGTGGGGAAGGGTTGTAGGCGTAACTTTAGCTCGAGTAATGAGGCCTAATCCTCCGCTGACTGGGGCCTGTTTAAACAGCTCCTGGCTGAGCCGCCCAGTAATGGAGTAATTAACCCTGACCGCTTCTCCTGCCCAGCAAACCCTGATCTTCAACAGCGAATGAACCTTGTGTTTCACTCAGATTGCTCTCCTGCTCCGGCTTTGTCGTACTGGATGATGGAAACCGATCTGCATTGGTAGGAAATAAGCTTAAAACAGACTGCAGAGTAATGCAAGGCATGGTTAATCTTTACATCTTGTGCCTCTTCATGGTTTCTTTTCTTTTTTTTTATTATCTTCATTCTCTGTGACATGAATGTTTCAGCCCATCAAATAAATCTTAGTATCAAACGATTAAAAGCTGAGCAAATACAAAAGCTGTTTTCAGTCAGTTTCAATTGGCCTTGGTTATGTTGACCTCGGTGGGAACAGATGCTGTCTTCATAGTTTCCCATTTGCTACAATTTTTTATGTGGTTTTTAGATCCCTGTGTGGGAATTTCTACCCACTCCTCTGGGCAAAATACCATTCCCTTTTTATGCCAGGGCACATCATCTCATTTGGAATTTCAGTCAAAAGTTTGAATGGACTACTCCAAAACTGGTGATCTTACTGATGTAAGTCCTCCTGCATAACCCAAGCATGGTTCAGTCTAAGGACTTTCCTTTAGGATTTCATGATTTAATTAAGTACAGCAGATCTGGAATTAGCAATTAACCTCAAACCCTTATAATACCACCATTGTGTTGACTCTTGGTGTTACTGAACACACACTCTCACACTTAAGGACAATTTAGAGTTCCCAATTGATCTAACACTTGTGTTTTTGGACTGTGGAAGGAAACAGGAGAGAACCCATGCAGAACAAGCAAACTCCATGCAGAAAGACCCTGGGCCAGGAATCAAACCCAAGACTTTCTAGCTGCAACCCAACAGTGCTGCCCACTGCTCTACCATGGAGCCTGCTTTATATTCAATTGAATTAAATTGAATTCAGTTTATTCATATAGCACCAATTCACAACACATGTCATCTCAAAGCAATCTACAAAGACAATTAAATGAAATCACAGTCAGATTGGTTTAAAGTTTCCTATCTAAGAAAAACCAGCTGATTGCATTGACTTGTGACTCAATCCCTCACACCAAGCATGCATGTAACGACAGTGGAGAGGAAAACACCCTTTGAAGAGGAAGAAACCTCTAGCAGAAACAGGCTCAGTGTGACCGGCCATCTGCTATTGTATGTGTCAGAGGAGACAGAGGCAAACATACAGAAAGAAGCAGAGATATAAAAGGTAACTGTCAGCCAGCTCCACAGGTGGCCCCGTCCAGGAAAGACACAGCCAGGCAGACCAGCAGGATGAAGTTCTTTCTTCTTTTGCCACCATGTAGACCTTCGGTCTGTTTTAGGAGCAGCTCTTTCCCCTCTGTGGTTGATGATCTCACTTTGATTAGCTGAAATCCCATTGTCTAAAAAGTGTCCTTATAATATCCCTTATTCATATTCATAAGTGTTAGCAACTGCTTTGATTTCTGAGGATAGAGGCAGAATGTGTTAGTTCTATCCTACTTCGTGTTATCAGACAGTTACTGCTTAGGAGATTTATTCTTTCTACATGTAAGGCAGTGATCAAGCCAAGATGAAGATAGAGGAATGGAACAAAATTATCTGAATTATCACAGTGGTTAGGTTGTAAATGCTGTCAAAGTTAGTTTGTTTGAGCTTTTTTCCCTTACTTGATGAAATGATAACTTTGGCACAGTCTTTCGTGTTTCCTTGAAATCACATAAGTGTGAAACAAAACAAAAACAGAAGAAACGTTTAAGGTGTCAGGCACTTTTTCTAATACTTGAAAAGCAACATTGTCTGGACTGTGAGTAATGACATTAATGATAACAGTTCAGAGGTCATAACAAGCACCATGAATCCTTTCTGTCACCTCTCACATCTCTGGCTGCTGCTCTGATTTCCAGACAATCATCTGAGGCAGATTCTTTGTATTTGCTTTAGGCGGGCTCACGGAAACAATCAGCACAATCAAACAGCATACAGAAAGCACGCAGGCATCCCAACAAGCCGACGGGAACGGCCTTGTGTGTCCGGTGCTACACACAGAGGCGCCGCAGCGTTTGAAGTGAGCAGCCACCGCACATTACGGCAGATGAAATGCTATCATGCGTGGTCGCTGAATGGTTTGTGTCATTAGGAGAATGAGGCGTATGGGGGAGCCGAGTGCGCTGCACGAACCTGCTCTGAAGGAAGGCAAGATTAAGGGGATGTTCAGAGGCTCTCGTCTGTCAAGACTTCAAAGATGCCATCGACACTCCATGTTTCTGCCGACGCAACGACCAAATCGCACACACTGTGCTGCCTCTGTGGCTGTCAAAGCTCCACTGACATCCCCTTTATCAGGTGCATGGGCTTTAATCCAGACACAGAAAATAAATCAACACACAGGGGTCCTGCCCCTCTCAGCGCCTCCTGGTGGCGAGGTATATGCTCTGGACTGTAAATTATCAAAAAGTCATTAATTCTCCGCAAAGAAAGGCCAATTGCAAGCTGCAGGAAGGATAATTAATGCACTGTTTTCAACTAACGGGAAGAACCAAATTAACCAGCATGCAGCGCATTTCTTCTCCCAGCAGCCACGTCAGATAATTCAGGGCAGATAACAAGCAAGAAATGAAACCAGCAGTGGCATCAAGGCGTGCTCTGGTCTTATCTACTCTTGCATGCCTGAAAGGAATTTCAAAGTGTATCTATCAGTTTCAACAAACAGAGAAATGTGTTGCTTTCCACCTTTTTCATTTCAGGAGCTGAGATCCGTTTTGACACAACCATCTGGAGCCAACGCGATGAGAGGAGAACAGAGGAGTTTGAATTTGAGATGACATGCCGAACATGCAAGTTGACAAATCAGAGTCGAACCCATAGTGTTTTCTCTGGGATTCAGGGTGGACCCCGTTAGCCTGTTTGGATGCTGGTAACTTCAGGACTGCAGGAGGAAATCGAAAATATAGTCAAGGTAAAAATGAAAGTACACCCTGGGTTGCTCAGTATTTGTTAAATCTAACCTAAGTGCACAAAAACACACGACAGATTCAAAACTCTCATTATATGTCAAATACAGTTAGAGTAAAAATACACAAAATAACTTGCAGCTAAAGACTGCCAAAAAAAAGGAACTTAAATAAACAATCCACAGGTGTGAGCTAACACATTGCTAGGATGGGAAGACATTAGCAACAGAAAGGGGTGAAGTATTTCTTTCCCAAAGCAGCCCCATAACAACTTTAGCAACTTAAACTAGATGGATAAACAATTCGCTTAACAAAGTTTTCTTCCTAAGTTTATATTTGATTACAACCTACAATAACTACATACTTTAAACTGTATAAGAAACCAACCATTTACTGTTTGTTTTCTCTGGTTTTTGGTTTGTCAGGATTGTAGAATTAATTTTCATTTGCTAAAAATTGTAGACTCAGACCGTTAACATTTTTCTTTTTTTGTACTTGGTAACATTGTTTTTATAAACTATATAGGGTTGGTTTGGGTCCTGACTGCTTGCACAGGTCTTTTTGGCTCTGAACAATTTATATTTAATTTTATTTTGATAACATTTTTTTTCACATATTTTTTTTAAAGAAGCACAACCCTTCTCCTTCCTGAACAGTATGATGGTAGGACATGCAATGTGTTTGTTTGAACAGATCAATGTAGCACATTCAGGGGTCTGGAAACTGTACTCAAGGATGAACCGGATTTGTGGGGGTCCACAGATAATTTATTTCGGAATTTCCTTTTAATGTAACATATATGTATTTTAAGTGTTGCTGTGAAATAAATTTACGGTCTTAGAAAATCCTAGAACTGGCGGAGGCCGTGTTTCTTTATCCTTTCTTTATTTTTTGCATTAGAAGGAAAACTTAAAAAATATATATATTTAAGTCATTCTCAGAGAATTTGTGGAAGTGGGGAAAAGAAAAGCACCATAGTTGCACCTGTCTGGATGTTTTTCCATTGCTTCTTTTATTGTAACTGCAAATTTGAGGCAGACAGAGATCACCCCAACAAAAACACGGGATCTGAACCAAAAAGTGAGATCTCTTGCTCTGTTGTATTGTTTGTTTGTTGTTTTTGAAGACCGGCCTGGCAGCTGAATGTGCTTCCTTTTCAGAATACAAAAGATGCCTTGGAGGCAACATAAGTGAAGTTCTATGCCGATGACAGCCTGTTTGACAAACGTCGAGGTGAACCTGCACATTTTTCTTATCAGTATTTTAATATCAGGCGGTTAATGTGTAAAAGAAGAAAGAAAAAAAGGGTTAGAAAATGAAGGAGTAAGGAAAAAAAAACTAATTTATATACTATAAGAAATATGTGAGGCACCCAGGGGGGGCCTGTAAGTTGTGAAAAATTAAAGGAGACGGATTCAAACTGTCCAATTTCCACATCAAACAAACCCTAGGCTCAATACTCCTGGAGTGGCTGCCTCATATCCAACACATCGACTCTGAAAAAAGGTACCCCCCCCTCCACTTCTCCTTCATCCCCTCCACGAGTCCATCTTCGCAGCTGCTTTTATTTCATTCTATTTCTTTTTTTTCACCAGTGCTCTCTATTTCCTCAATAACCCCACTCTGTAATTCCCCTAAGCACTGTACTGGTTACACTAGCCACCGTCTCTCCCCTGCCTAATTATACCCTTGTGAGTCTATTAATCAACTTGTGAATTATTTAAGAAGGAGAGCTCTTCTGCCTGTAACTGGGTTTGACACCGTGAAGGGGAGACGAGGAGAGGAAAGACAAGAAGAGGGGGAAAAGGCTGGGACGGTGGGGATGGGTGGGCGGATGGAAGGAAGAGAGGACAGAAGAGAAAAGGGAAATGAAAAGAAAAAGGTAAGATAGAATATAGGAAGGTCTTCTTGCACACATCCCAGGAGGACGAGGCTGCCTGTGCAGAGCTGCAACCAGACGAGACAAAAACCCCCATAGACATTCACCCTGTTTGTCTTTTTTCAATGCAGTTGTTTTTTTTGTTGTTTGTTTTTTTCTTCTTCCCTTCTTCCCACTCTCCATTTTCATGCATAAGTTTTCATGATAAACAGGAAATTCATGAATATATGGAGCGACTTTGAGATGGAAGGGCGAGGTGAGGGAGGAAGAGGAGCGAAGAGTCAAAGCCAAAGAGCGAGCCGAGGTGAGGGGAGCTGAGAAATTATGTAGACAGCAGGATGCACACATTAATGTACACAGGAATCTATAAGCAGATGCAGCAGGGGTTTTTCCACTATTTGACAGCGTCTCCCCAGAGCTGCGGCTATGTGTGGCAATGGAGCTGGTGTTGGTGAATGTCTGTCCTCATGATGCGACTTCTCTTGGTCCCTTATCAGCAGAGACGAGGGGCAGGGCCCTCTTAATGACTCCTGTTCACTCTGACACATACCATAAGCAGGCAGGGCAGCAAGAAGTTGGCACCAAAGTGAAATGATAATTATTTTCTTAATATTCTGCGTTCTCAGTCTGACCCCCAGCGAATCTTAATGTCATGAACAGAATCAAAATGAACTCATGGGTGAGGATGACTGTTTTGAGGGACTCCAAAGAGTGGAAGGCAGTTGACAGGGAAAGGAGGGTATGTTTTCTGTCTTATGCTGAGTCGAATGTGTCTAGGTACCGCAGTCCAAGTCGAGATCATTCACAAGTGAAGGCCTGGGAATTTATGGTTTAACCATAAAGGTTCGGGGAATCTCAAAACTATTGCAAAAATATTGTGACTATTTCAATTATTTTCCACCTTTAAAATAACATTTTATACAATTCCATTGGAAAAGAAGCATATCTGTTGGAGAGGGAATGGGAAACAGATCTATTTGCATTAGATTTTATAACCTAAACTAATACTATTCAGATTTTATTTTGATCTCGTTCTTCAATTTTTTTTGGTAGAAGTCACCAGCATTGCACATTGCCATGATATTTGTCCACGCTACAATGTAAAAAAAAGCATCCAAAGCATCCAAAGGGGAAAAAATCTGCTCATTTTTCTGTATATCAAATGAAAAATTCAAGTTCCAATCTGTGGAAAATAATAACATCATGTTCATACTTCTGTGTTTCACTGCAGGTTGTTTTCATACTGAGCAAACATATTGAACTTTGGCCCAAAAGTTTTAGTTTGGTTTTCCCAGACTGGATCATATTAGCTGGACCTGGATGCTTTATTTGGAGAAAATAAATCTATCATGCAACCACATTCTTTAGCCCATTATAGAGGATACAGGAGAGTATTCAGTGGTGCTGTTGGTCTCTTGGTATCCTTCCTGAACAGATCAAATCTTGTGTTTTCATCACACATTGGAATGAGGTGAACTAAATCACAGGGATTCAGAACAGCTGAGGGAAATTGTGAAGCTGGGAGACTGAGGAAAGGAGACTACTAAACACAGAAATCACAAAAGGAGCTAACCTAAAAGACAAAAGGATCTATAAATCGAGGAGTACATTTGTAATACCCTATTTAAAAGAATAATAGCAAACTGAGAAGAACAGGAGACAAGAAATAAATAAGGCAAAGAAATAACAAACATAGAAAGATCCTTATGATAAGTATAAACCAATAAATGGTTGGAAAATATATTTCTGTTTTTATACATATTTTTTTGTGTTAGTGAAACAGAAAAAAGAAATGTAATTAAATAGGCAAATTAATAATTTGTCGCATACATTGTGTGATATTTTCAGTCGTATTCAGCTACAGCTCAAACTGCAGCTGAAACCGTTGGGTTTAAATCTTCACAGCTTACAATAGCTTTTCTAACACTGTAGAGTAAGAAGGAGAGTCAAGGAAAAAGAATAATTCTCTTGTTTGCACATGTGCAACATGCAAGTTTGAAGTAAATGGATATGCTTGAAATCACCTCACGAGGGCCTACTGAATTTCAAAATGTATGAGTTCCATCTTACCGTTCAAATTTACAATCGTAGCTGTCAACTCTCCCGTTTTGGCTGGGAAAGTGACATATTTTACCTCTCTTTGCTGCCGTCCTCCAGTTTTAGCATTCTTCTGTAAATAACCCGTATTATTGTTTTATATATATATATCATACATTTACATATATATGTATAAAGCCTTGAGCTGCGTCTCAAAATGGAACTCAAGTCAAAATCTGATCACCATTTTGTAGTTTGCAATATGTTGACAAGTGTTCATTTTAGATTTCTTCTGCACGTGTCTTAAAATATAATGGATACTGGAGCTTGACTGGAGTAGCCGGATGGCTCCCAGCAGATGTGTTAAAATTTCCCATATTTTCAAATTCTAAACTTGACAGCTATGTTCCAGATTAGAAGGTGTTGGTGTTAGAGGTTAATTGCCCCTCATTGCCCCCTGTTTAATACACGATGCACGATGCACAAGGAGGCTGAGAAATCGGCCCAAATAGTGCTAAAACTACTGACAGGGCTTCTTCTACTGTACATTTTATTTGTTCTGCGTGCTTTTCTTCCAATATAAAGTACTCCTGCCAAGAACCTGTGTTTTTTCTATGTATCCTACTTGTCTTTCTTTTTAACCCCACATCTGGCTCCAACTGAAAACTCCTCATACCAAACTAATTCAATAAGCCAAAACTTGGTCCAAACAGTTATGCTTTGCTCTCTCGATAAACACCTCTGTTGATTGCTATTTAAGAATAATTTAAGCCTTTATTATGATGCCTGGATTGAATTTGATGGGTCGTAGCACATCTGGCTATATTGATCCGATTGTTCTGGACTGATTTTATTATTGATAACCAACCAGCTTGAATTTAATATAACTTCATATTATCTGTTAGTCTTGTAAAGTGGTTTGAGATTACATTTCTTGCTGTAATGAGTAAAACAAGGGATTAGCAGCAAAATAGACAACAATCTTTCCAATTAGAAACAGATGTTTATTGATCAGAAAAGATTAACTTTCATTTACTCACCAAATGCTCTTGTTATATAACTTCTTGAAATGTATCACTTTTTTGCTAACTTAGGCACATACACTAAAACGCTACAAGGCAAGAGACACCATTTTTTTTTTTTTCTTTGCACATTTAGTGAGCAATCGTGCCCGGGATGCACAAGCGTGTTTTTTTTTTTTTAAAGAGGAGCGTGCCCACTTCTTGTGTATGTGTCATTATATGTTCAGCGTTAGTGTGTGTTTGAGTAGCACTTCTCATTAGGGCCCGAACGGTTCTGTTGTCGGCGAGGGTACATAAGTCCACATCGCTCTGTCTCTGCGGGATGTTTATTAAATTAATAAAAACTTGCTTAAGGCGAGCTGTAGCGGCGAATGCCCAGGGCTCCACTGTGATTGGCACTCTCTGCCGCCCCGCGTCCTCTCCTGGGTCCCGGCTGCATTTGCTTTAACTAACTGGCCGTGACTGAGGAGAGCGGGCTGACATGAAGCCCCCTGTCCTCTCCCTCTCCTTACTCCCCCTGTTTTTTTCCCCTTTCGTTTTCTCCCATCCATCTCTATCCTGTCCAAATGGGTCCTAGTTTCTTTGAGATGGGGTTTACAGAAATCTAGAGGAGCCGAAACCTCCAGCTAATTTGTGGTTTGTAAACAAGATACTGTCAAGATAATTAATTTAACAGAATCAATTAGTAGAGCTGAAACCTCGGCCCAGATGGTTCTTACAAACCAGCTGACATGTATGACCACAGTAATTGGTTTCTAAATATGTTTAATGAAAATACACTTTGCACGTCATAAAAACTCCCATATTCAGTGACTCTAAAGCGACTAAAAAACAAAGACAGGCGGTAAAAGTTTTGCCCAATAAGCTTCTTATAAGTGAACATTTACAATAACCAAATGGGCCATCAGTACGTTCTATGTCAGAGGATAAAAAGGTCACATGACGTTAATTGTAACAGCTTCAATGTTCAGGAAGAACAAATTAAAAATCACTAACCCAGAAATGCTTTCTGATCAAAAGAAAATCAAAAAGGGTAATGGGGAGTTTCTACTCCATAAATGACCTCGTACGGGAAAGAAAACTCTTTAACAAAGGAGCACAAGGCCATGTTACTTTCAATTAGATATAAAAACAAAGATGTCATAAAGTGGATGGCTCCAGCAGCGTCTCAGTAGGGAAGATTTGCATCAAAGGAACAAAAATTAATCAGGGTCAGGGGTAGTTTTTACAGGAATGGAAAAAAATGGACACTGAGTTTTTCCCAGCAACCGAATCAACAGGGCTGACATACAAAGTGACATCCTGGAAAATATCAAGCTGTGGTTAAGCTGTAATGACCCTCATCCAGAAGCAAAATAATTCTCAACAAAGAAACAAGAATGACTTTCTATATAAGCGGAAAACAAGAGCAAATAAAGTTAATGGGATCAAAGGATTCATCAATGTAAACCTTGTCCATCACAAAACATGGAGAGCACTCTTGAGGGAAGTGTTAAAAAGAAACTTAGAAACGAGTCTTTATGTTCACAGAAACTTTCAATTTAAACTAGGAGCATTATGTTCCAATTAGACGCAAAAGAAAAGGCAAACTCTTTTGAGAATTTGAGTGAAAAAAAACAAACAAAACAGAGGGAAAAATTAAAATATATTATCATCTTTTAAAAATCCTTTTAAAAATAAACAAGACAAACACAAACAAAACAGAACAAAAAAGCCCCGCTCTGTCTCCCGCTCCGTCTATCCGGCTCTCTCTGGCTCTCGGAGGACGACTCCTTTGCATATAAACTGTGAGAGGCAGGGATTGTCGTCGACGAAAGGAGCGCGAGGGGAGAAGATTTTCATGTGCAAATTTCTGCCTTACCAACTCTGCGTTATTATTATTTCATCAGCGTCCTCAGATCCCCCTTCAAAATATCCAGCCGACGTCCCCCATGGACACTTCAAGATTCAGACCAAATCCCCCACTCCTGTCATGGTTGTCTTAGCTTCTCTACCCCATAAGGCCCAGCTCACTGACTAGCTGTTTTCACCAGGGGGCCGCAGCGCTGGAGGAATCAGTCTGCTCCTGAGAGGAATCCTGGGATCAGATAAGGAGCAGCAGGACCACAGAGGAGGGATACACCAGTTGTGACCAGTGCTGCTGGTGTTCCCTTGCTTTAATTGCTTGTAAACTGCAGGGTTGGAGGTTTGCTGGCTTTCAACTTTAGAAAGAAGATTACAGCCAATTAGCAAGTACTCTGAAAAGGCCCTCAGTGCCTTGGGAATAGTGGCTGATCTCTAATATGGGACAGCTGTGAGCAACAAAAGAACAGTCCTGGTTTGGAAAACACACACTTTTACACACACATTTAATCTCACTTTAAAACCTAACGGAAAACCTGATGGATAACAAGAGCTGCTAAAAGAAGTGCCATTACAAGCATGAAAAATGAATGAGAGCATAAACGGAGGAAGAAACGCTCCCAAAGTGGCAAAACGGGAACAGGCGAGGCGGTAAATATGTTTTAAAAGGTGTGTGTGTGAGGAAGGGGGGGTGATTGTGGGTTGGGGCTCGTATTTTATCCTTTTAAATCAATTTGTCAGCTTCGCCTCGCAGCGACGGTAACCAAAAAGAGTCGAGTGTTTCCCTGTAAACTGCCATCTTTAATTTCTTTGTCTGACGTGCGGCGCCGTACCTCGACGCACCAGAGACCTGAGCGTGAGGTGAGCAAAAGGTTCAAAGCCCAGAAGGGAGCAGAGCCCGTGCACCTCTGAGCGTGACGGATTACAGTGTTCGCTCTCATGTCAAACAGAAGGCAGCAAGAGGAGGAACACAAGTCGAAAGATCTCCACAGGCTCCGTAATCTACAACGATTTATGCCAAGCCCCGGGACTCCTACAATGTCGTGATTTCCTTCTTTATCTTTTCTCGTTTCATTCCACTTTCTTTCTGCTTTTCTGTTTCTATCTCTCTGTGTACCTTTCTGTCACTGTGTACTTGCACCTCCTCAGCTACACCATGCTGCCACCCCAACTCCTTCCTGCTTCTCCCTTGTCCCTGCACACATTAGCAAAGACAGCTGTCAGGAAACGTGTCAGACATCAGGTAAAGGAATTCAGATTTATCTAAGAGGAAGCATAATCGGTAACTTTCTTCAATCCCCAAGCCTAGCGATTTTATTAAGGGGTTAAAAGTTGGACAGTTTCAGTAAAACTCATCCTCCATACCCACAGCATGTCTAGAATATCAATAATCAGAATAGAAGAGAAAGAAATAGCCTCTGTTGTCCAGGAGTAGGGAAATTCAAATGTCCCAGCTGCAAGTGAGATGTAAATGGAAGCATCTAGAAACACACAAGGTGGAAAATATAAAAGCTATAAGAATAGGAGTCTTCTCAGAAAGGACATCTTTGCAATATAAGAACAGAGACTGTAAAGATATATTTCATTTTAGAAATAGCATCATTCGAAAAAAGAGGGGTGCAACAGAGCAGGGTGACCTCAAGAAAACAACAAATCCAACCGACTTCTTACAAGCGTGTAAACAACTACACACATGTATTGAATGTGTTGAGAGCAGTGATGATAAAGTCTAATAGCTGAAGGAAGAAGGATCTGCAGTAACGACTCTTTGTGTATTTAAGGTTTAACAGTCTGTCACTGGAGAAGCTTTGCGATTCTCAGACATTGTCCAACATTATTTTTTTTTCCAGAGTCCTTCTACCTCGGATGTCATGTAATTGGATGAGAGGGCATCCTGCAGAGTATCCATCGACAATAAACAGTCATCCTCCAACAAAAAAGTTTAATGTATTTTACTAAGAACTTATGTCATTGATCAAAACTAAGTACCTCATGTATGCAACATGGAAGGAAGAGAATATACATATATGTTTAGATTTTCACCATCCATCTTCTCCCACTTATTCCATCAGGGTCACAGTGGGACCAGTGTGTATATCCAGCAGACAATGGGCGAGTGACATTAGTGAAAAAGCACCACAGCAACATGAACACCAAGCAGGCGGATGAGGGATGAAGTTGCAAAACGGTTTAAATCAGGGTAAGATTTTAAAACTGTATCCCAAAGCTTTTAGATCTCTGTTAAATCCATCATATGATACAAATCCAAGCCATGCAAGGGAAACCGTAAACATGTGGGTGAAAGGGGCTCTGGTCAGATGACACAAAATTTCTACTTTCTTGCTTTAAGACAAAACGATGTGTAGCTGAAAAAAAAAAAAACCTCTGCATCTAAGTATGAGCATATCATTCCCACAGTGCTGATGTCGGATGCTTTTCTTCAGCAGAGATAGAGAAACTGATCGGGTTTAAAAAAACAAAGATGGATGAAGGTAAATACAAGTTAAGCATGGCAGAAGTGTTAGGAGTGGGATGAGACTTGTGACTTCGATGGGAGTCTCACCTTCTAGCAGAACGGCAATGCTAAACATTCAGTCAGAGCTACAATTAAATGGTTTAGATTAAATAGTATTAGAATTGGCTAATCAAATTAGACCTAAATCCACTGTGAATATGTGGCAAGACCGGAAAACCAACTAGCCTACACCTTTATTCAATTTGATTGTGTTTGAGGTGTTTCACAAAGAATATTGAACAAAATGTCAGCATCTAGAGTACAGCTGTTGAAGATGCCCCAAAAGATTTACAGTAGGCAGAAAAATAAACTTAATTTTTGGGTGAACATAGCCTCTGTGAGAAACTTTTTTGTTTTGTTTTGGTTGCAGCGGAGAAAAAACTTTGTGTAAATACATTTTTCACAACAGATTCAAAAAAATCCAGCAATCTCAGAAATTAGACAAGCAAATAAAACAAATATATGCAAACACACTAATGCAAAATCAACATGCAGCACAGAAAATAGAGAGGAACAAAGTGACATATGCTGCAAACATCATATACTGCAAATACATAAATGATGCTAACATAGAAATTACATAAAAAGGGAAAATACTGCAAGTAGAAAAAACAGCTGCAAGTTAAGATAAGCTGCAAACACTGCTTTATGGAAGTGCTCCAAACCACCTGGAGGGATGATCTTTAACTCATATGGAACCAGAACTTCAGTAAAGGCATAAACAGGATGCTTAAAGATTAAGAGTTTAAAAAGTTTCAAATTCAAATGTACTGTTTCATTCTTCCTTCGAGATGTCCTCTGGACAGCATCTAATTTAAGATTTTGCTACTGGTCTTCTCCATAGTCATTGATTAGTACTAATGTTGATATTCTGGTTCCATATATGTCAATGATCATCCCCCAGTTAGCTGGAACTCTTATATTATGCAATGCTAGTTTGCTCCTTTTCTTAACTTGCTGTTATTTTGATTTATGCATTTGCTGCAGGTTTTGTGTTTGCAGCTTTTTTCCACTTTGCTGTTGTCCATTTTCTGCAGTTGCAGACCTTTTTAACTTGCAGCTGTTTGAGGTACTCAGAGCTCTTTTATTTTGAATGTGTTCCGTGTGGTTGTGTGTAAGTTTCATTTTCCTGTTTTCTAGTCCATTTATTTATTACTTTTCTTAAGTCTGTAGAGCGTTTTGAATTTGCATTGAAATTACATATTTACATGGCTTTTGCACAACTCTGCCACTGTAGTTTTTTCCACAGATTGACTTAGATTAGAAAATAACTGACAAACTGTGAAAGTGTTGTTTCAATTTGATTTTTTCTACCTAAAATATTAATATTATCCAACCTATATGTTAAAAGGCTTTGTTTTATTTTTCAAAAAGAAGAATATGTAGATATTGATGCTGAACTCAATAGCTTGTTGTTTTTCTTTTTGCTATGTTTGGTGATCCATTCCTTTACTTTTGACTGTTTAGCTGAGAGAAAACACATATTTAAATCACAGAGGACAAGTTTTGAAATGTGCCCTTTTGACAAACATATTAGATAATCCAAATTTGCACTTTGTTTAGAAATTTGAACATGAAGAGGCTTACACTGAATAAAACCTCCCTGTATTTCCATGATTATAGAGAAATCTAGGAGAAGCACCCTGTAAAAGATTTTCTTTGGCTCAATATAAACACTGAGTTCTTGCATCCTCTTGACTTCTCCTTTTTCTGCATGCAAATCATTTGGTTATATTTGATCAGGGGAGTCTTTCTTAATGGTTTGAATCTCTCTGGCAAGTCAGCAGCTGTTTGCAGTCAGGCTTTAGCGGCAACATCACCATCCTTTAAAATGATGAGCTTTGCCTTTTTATCACATTACAGTTAGCCTCATTCTAATTAGAGCTAATGGTCTGGCTCGTTAAGAAGCTCTACTGCTAATAGACCAGGCAACGAGTAAGCAGGGAAGCACCACTAGGAGGTCAGGAATGAAAAAAAGTCATCTGAAAGCTGTAAATATAGGGAGGCTGACCATAGAGTGCTCACAACTTTCTAATCAAACAGCATTTTTAATCAGGGATAATCAATATTCAAGGAAACAGATTTAACACAGTTTATATATCCATCATGCACCATGAATATTTAATGGTTTAAAAAAATTTAAAACCCCAACACTCCCAAGTTTTTATCCCTCAAGTCTACAGCAATCTGGCAAATCAGATGTGATTAATTATAAATTGAACCATTACGGCACGCCTCAGAATCTCACGTTCACAAACTGCCTCAGCAACTGGGAGATGAACATGTTTTCATGCTCTCTTGGTATTTCTGCAGCTCGTATGCAGTCACAGGCTCAGAGTCTCATGCAACATCTTGTTCGTTTGGAATAAAAAAGGAATCAAATGAACAGAGAGCCCCAGAATGTCCAGAATATTTCAGGAACCTATGAAATCCTAATCCAGTCTGCCACTTTTCTTTGAAAACCTGGTTCAAACCCAGTCTTATCAAACATGCAACCGTGAACCAGTGGTAAAATAGGTACACTTATCAGGCATAAGATAAGGACCAATGAACAAAAAGTGTGACCTATCCAGACATGGAGACCACTATAGGCCTAAAGGTGTGCTAAGGTTTTCTGGCACCAGTCTGTTAACTGTTGAGACTTTGAGATCCCAACATTGTGTGGTGAGGCAAACAATTAAAATGGTTTTGGGTTTTATATTTTTGTTCAGTTTTATTTAATATGATCTGTTTTCAGTTAGTTTTAATGGGTTTTTAGGAAATGTTTCCTAATTATTATCAGTTTCCATTATCTTTAGTTTTAGTTTACTTTTTATTAGGTGTAGAAAAAATTGTTTTTTTCATACTATCAAATAGCTGATTCAAATCCCATATATATATATATATATATATATATATATCCCATATATCTTACATAGTTTTTTGCCAGTTAAAACTTTAAGACACATCAGCATGACCAACATTTTACTTCATCATCTTGCCTGTAACAGATTAAAAACTCATGAACATGTACATGTAACTTAGTGGTGCAAGCATAATCTTCACTGGTTTGTGGCTGTGAATTATATTTTTACAATGGCCAATGATTAATTTTCAATAATATCCATTGCCAATAATATCCAGCATCCTTAATATATGCAATAAAAACTCACACAAGATTTCTTTTTATAAAAATGTAACAATTACAGATAATTTAAACTGAGTCCTATGAAATAAAACAACATTTTACAGCAGATTGCAAGGCTAAAAAGAAATATAAACATGAAAACAAAGGCTATTTTTGCCTCCTCAAAAGCAAAGGACATAAAATCCAGAGCTGGTTTAAAACTTTTGCACAAAGCTATGGTTCCTAATTGAGTTGATAAATCTTCCCCGGGGTTCACACTGACTTTGTTCTCTGCCAGCTCAAAGACACACTGACGATGAAATCTGTAGCTTTCTGTCATAAAATGAAGCAGATCTGGTTGATGCTGTAATTCCACTGGTTCTGTGGCGCTGTGGTATGACAGAGAGCCCTCCTCCTTAAGAAACTTTGGATTTAGTCTATTTTTGATGGATGAAGGAGGAAGAAAACAGAACTGTGCCAGTCTGTGTGAATGCAGGATTACAGGTTCTTATAGAGATGTTGTTGCTGCTTTTTGCCAATAATTATGTTACAGTTTAAAGCATACTTTATTCACTTATGGTTATATCTTATTTAATTAGAGGTGTCTAGATGCCAATTAACCCAACAGTCATGTTTTTGAACTTTGGGAGGAAGCCAGAGAAATCACGCATGCACAGGGAGAACATGCAAACTCCATGCAGAAAGACCCCAGGCCAGGACCAAACCCAGAGCCTTCCTGCTGCAAGGCAACAGCACTAACCACTGCCCCACTGCACAGCCTTGACTAGAACTAGTAAAACTTAACTAAAAAAAGATACTATGTACATAAAGAAGAAGGAAAAACATGGTTGAAACCATAAACGATAAGATAATGCAATTAAATCACTTTAGCATGGATTTTGTGTTTAAGAACGAAAGTTTATCTTAAGAATTTGGAATGTGATCAAATTAGCTTTTAACTAATTTAAAGCTATGGGGATGTTTTCAAACTAATTTGCAATTCAAATTCAAATGGTAAATAAAACATTATTTGGTGAATAAGTTTTATTTAATGATTTGCTTAATCAAAAGTCAATAACCTTTAATTGATCCTTTAACTTCTTTGATGGAGCTAGTAGTTAGCAAATATGAGGACTCCCATTAAATGACTTTTGGTCCTTAATTGGTAATCAAAATGTAATGAGCATATGAGAAAATACACATTAATGTTATAGAAGTACAAGTGTTTAAACCCTTAGTGAAATAAAATGTGTCTTAGCTTTATAAACAACAGTTCAAAACATGTTAGCATACTGTACCATGCGGTCTATCTTGTTAGCTTTGTCTTCACTCAACCGTAAATACATGAAATTATGAAAAATCATCAAAGAAACAAATCACTTATCTCAAACCTCTCCCTGACTTATGCCAGACCTGTAACTCTGCTCATATCCTTTTTTGAAAGCTTGAGTTTTCTCCAGCGTTTAGCAGCTTAGCATGGCAGGCTCACTGCAAGGGCCGTTCCTTCGTTCCATGTGCCACACATCAGGGAAGGGCCTTCTTCCTCCATTCTATTCATCTCTTCATGCATCTGAAAGTTCTGAAAACTTAAAGAGAAATGTTGCAAACAGTTTGTTTTGCTGCAATTTGGTTCGGAATGCCAACCACCTAATCCACTTAGCCTTAGTCTGGAGGACAATATTTACAAAGGTAACAACCCAGTTTTGAGAAAGGACTGAGTAGAAAGTACGGATATTTGTGTTTAGATGCAGAGAGTAAAAGTAGAAAGACTTTAGAAAAAAACACTCAAGTAAATTACAGATACTTTGTATTTATATATAGTTTCTTGAAACCTCTTTGCTTAATAAGCTTATTGCTGGAGGTAGTAGCTAAAATGAAATGATGATTACCCGAGAGATGATTTATCTTTTATAGTTTATCTTGCTTTAATCGTTCTCCCTTTACCTAAAAGAAAAACAAAAGCAAAAACTGTTTTTTCCCTCAGTTTGCCTAAAATTTACCTTCAATTAATTGTTTTCTTACACCAAAGTAAAAGGATTGGACAACTTGGCAAACTTTGAAAAAGTCTGAAGAATTGTTGATAAAAAGTTAACATAATGACATCTGAGCTGGTTAGAAAGATAATGTACAGAAATTAGGGGTGGTTTTAAGCTTCTGTGAAACAGTTTAAGGCTTAAAGAATCAGGTCAGGATCTTCAGGAGTCCTCCATGTCGGACTCTTGGCAGAGGGCGAGGATGCTCATGGAAGCAGACAGTCAAAAGGCATTAGTGCAGAAAGTGGAAAAAAAGGACCTTTCTGGGAATTGTTTTCTAAAAATAAACTTGGAACACACAAAGTTGGAGTGTCTAAGGAGTCAGATCAGAAACTCTGCAGCCTGAGGACACCTCAAGCAAAAGCAGAAAAATAATCAGGAATAAAAAACTGTGCCCCAAACCACAACTATTACAGACACGATGCTGCAAACAGTGGGAAACAATAGTTCAGGGCAGAGAGGGGCAGGACAGAAGGCTGGCATCTGGGGGCAGAGGGCTGCAGGGCTGGGAGGGGGCCATTCGGGCAGAGGTTGGACCAAGGGATGCTTTAATGGGCTCAGGGAGGCTGGAGAGCCCCTGCTGGAGGCCCACAAGAGGCCCCTAGCCTGTGGTCTTGCCTTGGGCAGGTCTGCCTCAGCATCAGTCAGGTGGGCTGACAGACTGAGGAAGAGGAGACCCTCCCCATGTGGCCTGTCATCCCCCCACCCCCTTCTCACTTTCTTCAGCACAGATGTTTGGAGCATTGGGAGCAACAAGCTGAGCACAAACAAATAAAGATGACGATTAAACATCTCAAAGCTCCATCCCTTTCACCTGAATTGTTCCGTTTCTCTACTTCCAGTTCAGAGTCATGCTGCTTCAGCATTTTGCCAAAAAATGAAAGTTATTTGTCAAAAGGGGATAAAGGCTTTAGTTTCACTGACAAAACAGTAACTGTTAATAACTCCTGCAATTGTTGCTGCTTATAGCCAAACAGCTGGCTGAGAGAAGGCTGCTATACCTTTCAATACATGAACGGACTAGACACTTTATTGGGTACAGCAGGCTGGTAGCTGGTTGGACCTGATGTTTGCATTAAAATATGCATTACAGTTATTTTTGGTCAAAACTACAATACCAATATCAGAGAGCCGCAGGAGTGATTTCATAGGGATCATGACCAAAGCACATTTTTAAGGTGAGTTAGTACATCTAAATATCATTTTGGAGAAATCCAACTACAAGATGTAAACGCTTAATGTTTTCTCATTTGTTGTATGACTGAATTTTCTATGTTTTTCATTTGGATTTATATATTTTATTAATAAAATAACCTAAAAGCTCCAGAGTCGATGCTTGAAGAACAACCTATGGCTGCAACGACAGTACAGCTCTTTTTTTTAGTGTCTCTGCCTGCTTTGCACATCTTGAAACTTGGATTTTTTTATTCCTTCTTCTTTGCAAATTTTATCATGCTCAGGGAAATTCAGTGGATCTATAACATTTTACATGGGGGTCAAAGGAGGTGCAAGATGTCTAAGCATGGTGGTAACTCTGGATTTCATCATTGAAATACACCATTGAGTCACCTTTATGTAAATGGGGTCAAAATGTCAAAAAAAAAAACAGGATGGTTTTTACACACAGGTAGTTAACAAAAAATAAACAAATATACAAGATAAACAAAATAAATACACAATAGAAATTCAAAAGAAATTCAGAAGAAGAAAAATTTGCAAGACAGGAACCCAAATCCAATATCTCTGCTCTGTCTTCTTTCTCTCTCTTTGATTCTAAAATCTCGTTGTCTTCATGACATATGCTAACATAAATTTCCTCATTTCCATCCACGTCTTAAGCTATTACACATTCAGTGGCATCCTTCATCCGTGGCTCTCCTGGTTTCTCTATCATATCTCTTTCTTCAAATCTCACAGTTTTTTCTTATTCTCATCCCTCAGGTTTTTTGCCAAAGAAGTTAAAAAAGTCTCCGATTTTAAATGTCCTTTTCATTGTGGTTTGCAACATCAAGATTTGGAAACAATTAGCCGACTTTTTTTACAGTCTGTTAAGTCTATCAAAGTACGAAACCAGAAATGATTTATCACATTCATAGATCTCAAGTAGATATTTTAATGGCAGGTAGATTGTTTTTTGTTTTCATTATATAACATATATACAGTTGTATATGTCATAAATTTTTGTTAGATTAATGTTTCATTTGAAGGCTGTAAGGGGCTTTTGGACAAAAAAGTCATGAGTAATTATGAGCATTTAGGGGACAGCTTGGGGGTCAGTTGTCAATCCTTGTCCCCCTGTAGACCAGTCTCTGGTCCGATTGGTTGGAGAACATCTTTAAGCAGTGGATTCTCAATTGGATTTAGATCTGGCCTTTGACTGAGCTATTCTAACCTGTAAATATAGTTTGAACCAGAGCCCCCCCCCCCCAAACTTTTTGAAGCAGACAACTACTTCATGTGTAGAATACAAAATAGTTTTACTCAAAAAAGAGTAGCACTACTTTATATTTTCCATACAGTAAAAGTATAAATTAGCCATCCAAGAAATTACTGAAGAGCACAGAATAAAAGAGCACTTGGATACTCAAGTACTGAGTAATTCTTGACTTGCTAACATGTGATTTAATAGATAATATATGGTTTTTCAAAGTAATAAACTAAAAAAAGCAAATAAAAAAGACGATTTAAAAACATTTATTAACATAAACTTATAACAACAATATTTACGGTAGGTAATGCAAATGGGTATGAAGGTAGCCCTGTTGCTTTGCAGCAAGAGAGTTCTGGGTTCGGTTTGCATGTTGTCCCCATGAATATGTGAGTTCTGTCCGGGTACTCATGGCTTCCCCCCACAGTCAAAAACATGGTTGTTGGGTTAATTGGCATCTCTCAATTGTCCTTGGGTGTCCTAATGTGTTGAGCTGCGACATACTGGCATCCTGTCCTGGGTGTACCCCACCTTATGCCTGCAGTCTGCCAGAGACAGACAGCGGCCCTGATGGACCAAGCACAAGAAAATGGATGAATGGATGGATTATATTTTCTGTTGAAACTTAGAAAAGTGCAAATTACTTGTAGCAGGTAAACAGACAAGATACTCAAGTAAAAGTGGAGATACTATGATAAGAACATTACTTAAGTAAAGTATAAAGTACAATAAAGTAGAACTACTGTAAAAGTATATTTATCTCTAGAAGTTACTTCAGTGAATGCAACTAGTTACTATGCACCTCTGATATATACTGTATCATACAAAGGGTTACCAATTCTGAAATATGAACTGGAAAAGTCAAGATCATTTACCTGAACTTCATGGATAATAAACATATTTTTAAAATTTTCTTTTAGGTGTTTTGGTTTAAAATCTCTATAAAGCCCCTGTATCAAACATTTTGCTACCTCTAATGTTTTTTATATGACCTGCCAGTACTGATGTATGGTTTTTCCCATTATATAAAACTGTTTCACAGTATTTTACAGTCCTTAATTCTCATTTTGCCTATACTGAAATACAAATGCAAAACTCAACCATGGATTTA
This sequence comes from Jordanella pulchra, assembly GCA_034780135.1. Taxonomy (NCBI): domain Eukaryota; kingdom Metazoa; phylum Chordata; class Actinopteri; order Cyprinodontiformes; family Cyprinodontidae; genus Jordanella; species Jordanella pulchra. The sequence continues at coordinate 10,279 of JAUZNJ010032411.1, read as the reverse complement.
TAGTCATTCCAAAGCTGCTAAGCCTTGAAAAAAAAAACCTGCAGATATGCTAGTTTTCTTTTACCACTCACAGCTTTCTGCATGTGACCAGAGGTCCTTTTCCCACATATATGCTGTAAAATAAGGGGGGGAGTGGAAAGAGGTAAAATAAATCTTTGTCTGAGAAACCGAGCATTTACAAAACAAACCAAGAGTCTGCACATATTTGTACAAAGTTTTCGGAGTGTGTTTAAAAGAAGTAAAGCCTGACAGTTTCAGTCTGTCTAAAATAAGTTTTCTTCTTTGTGATGCATTGTGACTGTACTTATGGAATCAACCTTTTGCCTCCCCAAATCCCCGAAGCCCCTTCCATAAAGTCTGCTGAAGGAGATAAAGATGGGCTCGGACTCTCCCCTCCTGGCCGCTAAGGCCTGTGAAGCCTCTGGCATAACTCTCAGCGCAGGGAAAAGAGCAGCTTTATCACCGCTGCTCAAACATTCATCACACGACCTCTGCTGCAACACGCTCCTAAGGGGGGGAGGACGATACAGCCTCAGTCTATTCCCATCCTGCAAGCTTCCGATTTGGGAAGACGGTGGCAGAAAGGCAGCTTCAAAGTTTTGGGGGAGTCGGGTCAACTCGCATCACACCAAAGAAGAAGATGAGGGACAGTAGAGGGGAAGCTCTCAGCAGTCAGGAGGGAGGTCATTATCGGGCCGTGTTTATACCCAGACTGATGTGTGCTGCTGCTTTAAGGCTGAGAATATAGAGCTGCAGCCGTTACTGCAGGCAAAATAGTTTATGTCCCTCTCTTTGTCTGTGGTTTGTGTTGTTGGAAAGGTCCACAGAGAAAGCCCTTTACCTGTTTTTTACATTGTTTTTGCCTAAAGAAGTTAAAGCTAGACTTTCCCAGCGAACAACGAAAACGTTGAAATATTGAAAATACTTTGAAAAGAGGAACTTAATAACCTATTAGATTAATTATGACTTCAGCTGTCGCTAGCTGTGTTTGCATCAATGTTTTTTAAGGCTTATTTAGAAGTTGCTTCATAAAAGGGTGATGGAAATGGAAACATTTGAATGAACTTCCTCATTATTTTACGTTTGCTTGAGGTCGTTTTTGGCTTTAATGCATTAAATGCATTAAAGAGGAGATGGAAACACATTTGCCAAATAAGTTCAGATATAATGTCAAATGGTCTATACTGCCTGTTCTAATACTAATACTACAGTATTACACATAATGTTGACATGATGGAACAATAAGAACTTGTCAAAAGCAACACTTTCCTAAAAAACGTTCTCCACTTTTTCACAGATTTGAGCTCTATTCTAGCTCTCGATCTTTACTGCCTGTTTGCGAAAGCCATGCATAATGTCAGCCTCTGACCAAAATATACTTTGTGCAGCCTGATTTATTACCTCCAAAACAGTAAATGGAAACACTCCTACTTTCCATTTCTTTTTGTTTCATGTCATTTTAGTTCAAAATTCGTACAACAACTTGATACAAACGCAGCAATTAAAAGATGCTTCCTTTGAGAGTAATTTTAGGGCTACATCTGAGAGGGATAAGCTGGAGAACTATTCCTTTTTTTTAGAAAGATAACGTAATTAAATAAATATTATCCAATATTAACAATAGGAAAACCTTGAAAGTGATAGCTAAAACTTTAACTCCTAATCGGATAAGTGGCTTACACATGCTGGCCTGCTCTCATCCCATACTTTTATCCAGCCAGTTGCCAGGCCTGCTAATGCTAATGCTAATGCTAATGTTAACCTCCGCGTGATTTCTGAGCACACTTGCTACCTCATTTAGTTGGCACCAACACTCAAAAGCTATGTTTGCCTTTGTTTTGGTTTCTTTTTTGTTTATTTTTTGACTTTAAAATCAAAAATGTAATGTAGAGAAAAAGCCATTTCTCGCCATTATCACTAAGCTACTGAAATCTGGCAATGCCACTTCAAACTACTATTGTTATTGGTGCAGAATCTTTTTGTGCCGACAATGGCATCATATATCAAATTTTATAAAGTAATTGATTTCAGTTGTTCTTTTCTGTCCCACTAAAGATGTTCTGTGCATCTATTATTATTGAAAATAATTTTTTTTAAGAAAATGACCTTTAACCTACTATAATATCATACGTTAGCCATGATCTGATTTTGACACCTGTTGTTTTAGTATTAGTGGGCTAAAATCGATGTGATATGTTTTGGTTGTGAAAGAAAAGCTGAGCACCTTGGTGGTAAAAAAAAATGAGAACTCCCAATCGTACTTGGAGAACGAGTATAAAACAAACAGAAAATGACGGACCAGGATGGGGTCAGAACCGATTGCATAACAAACTCCTGCAATAAGCAGACCTCTAAAACCAACGCATTACGCTCTGATCTTCAGAAATGTGAGGAACAGACAAGAGGCAAATTTTCTATTTATGTTTAATTTCACAAACTTTCTGAATTTATTCAGACTGAAAAACAGAATCTAATCAGATTGTACCATTTATATGGACATAACTCATCAGTATATAACAGCAGATCGGACTAAACGTTTTACATATACATGCCAGTCGGAATATTCTGAAATAGCAGTTACTCAAAGTGGAAAACGTTGAGTTGGCGTGAGGACGACATGCTCACTCATCGCATTTATAATCGATTGGATTGTCAGTCGGCATTAACCATCCTTCCTAGTTGCATTACAATTACATTCCAATCCTGCTGAATATGATCAGAATATTCCGACTAGCATGTTTGCATGACACATTGGAAGTCCAATTGGCCATTTATCCATATTACCTAATGTTCGTGTAATAAGGTAGAAACTGACATATTTCAGTATTTGAAGAGTTCAGGCTTTGGCTGTCCAGCGAACCAAAGTGAAAGCCATTATCTACAAATGGAGATAAAATGGTTTCCATGGGGAAATACTAATACAAAGAAAATGAGAAAAACAAAATCTACATGATCTCTATGATTGAGGTGTTTTTCCGCTACCTTAAACTGACATTATGTCAACTTCCAAAGTGGTTTAATAAAAATAAATATGCAAACAAGAGTGGACAAACCAACTTTTCTGTTTCCCCAATTTATCTGCCTGCAACATTAACACTTACATGTTCTTAAGCCCAACAGAAAAACAAAAGGATAAGAAATCAAATAGGGGGGGGGAATACTTTGCCCTTGTTCTGTATATAATCTTAAACTAAAAGAGCTCAATTTAAGAGTAAAAATAGCAAAGCAAAGTCAGAGTATGCCACACCAGTGATGTTAAACATGATGTGTATTTAAATGGGAAATCTGGCACCAGTAGTGACGGTAACAAACTCATGGACTCCTTCCAAAGGCAAGAAGAGGGTTAGGCGAACAAAAGCCTTGAAAAGGAGTCCAATTCTCCAGCTCCTTTCCCAATCCTTCCTGTTACCCTTGCAAAGTACACAAGAAAAAAGAAAATAGTAGCATGCATATCATTCATTAGCAGCAAATAAAAGAAATTCTCTCTAATAGTGCCCCCAATTCCCAGAGCTCCCGGCACCAAGGAGCAGGGAACTAAAGAAAAAGGGGGGGAAGAAAAGATGCAAAAAGGAAGCCGTCTCCCTCAAGTGCTTGTTAGGCCCAAATTATTATGGCGATGAATAATTTTAAAAATAAATAAGAAAATAAATAAATAAAAAAGAAACATTTATAGATCTAAGTATTATCAGAGGAGCTGCGGGTCTGTTGCCAAGCTCTCCGGGCCCGTTTGAAATCCGTCTTTGTTTTTCACTTTGATCTTTAACTGCTAACCTATCCATGGCTTCACCTGATCCCCCGTTAGAGCTTCTTCACCCACTTCCTTTCTGTTAAACTTTTCCTTTTTTTAAGCCCTGTGCACTAAGCGGTAATCATCATCATCATCATTTTTCTCTCCCTCCTCATCATTAACTTTGGGTTCTTCCACAATAATAATTAACATGCTGCACGGGGATCCAGATTAGGCAGCAGAAAATGAATGTGGAGCAAAGCGGGAAGAAAAGAAAAGAAAAACAGTCACAAAGGATGCAGATGCGGGAGAATACAGAGAACACATCCTCTGCTCAGTTTCTGTTATACTTTCTGTCTCTTTCTGTTGGGTTTCTCCCTCTTCAGCTCTTTTTACAAACTTTTCCACTCTTGTAACATAATGTTATTTCTTGTTTTTTTCTCATCTGCTTCTCTTCTCTTTCCTTCTATTTAATTTAGTCCCTTTTTATGTTCTCCCATTTGTTCCATCTAGTTTCTGGCTTTTATTTTTCATTGTTGCCCTTCTACGTGTTTGTTAATTTAATTATCTTTTCACCTGAATGTTTCCCCTTAATGTTTTTCTTTACCCTTCTTTACTCTTCTTTGTTAAATGTTTTTATTGTAAATCTTTCAAAATCTAGAAAAACTTTCCACTGAATTTTTGTGAAAACAGGCGTATTGCATTTAAAATTTTAACCATTTTAACCATTTTGCAAAGAAAGCTCTGACATTAGCTGCCTAATGAAATATATTTGGGTTCTTTAAACCCAAATTTTGTTTTTAACTCGTTGAAAGAAATATAGGATAAATATTCCAAAAGAAAATAAAAAAGAAAAGCAGTATCTTAAAAACATGTTCTACAAACGATCTGCCCTGATAATGAGCCTCCAGGCTGCTGTTCACCACACCTGCATGTCGTGACTCATAGCCACCAAGTGATGCCGTCTCCTAGTTTTTCTAATTGTCCATCTGCACGTTATCGTAATATTTGCAATAGAAAATAGGAATAGCATTGTGGTAGAGACAATGAGTCGGTTAAAACAATTCCTTAATGATTCCTGTTGCCAAAAGTATGGGTTACCCTTATAAAGATTTGATTTCAGGTATTCCAGCCACTCACAGGGGGGCTAACACACAATAAACACAATCGACAGGGTTGCTTCAAGCCAACATACCATTAATATTTCCAGCAGTTTGACTTTTTTTTGAGCATAGGAAAAACTGTTACCATTTCATTTTTCTCTTCTGACAGATAAAAGTCAAAGCAAGCTGATAGTTTAGGGAGGGGCATTGCTACATCACTGTGTTCTCTATACAGAGTTGGCATCTGATTGAAAGGACTCTTTAAGGTCAGAAAGGGATTGTCAGACACTCTCATTCAGAGGTTTTCTGGTATGGAAGTAATTTTACACCAGGTCTAGAAAGACATAACAGCTAAAGAAAAAGTTCCACTTCTGTCTCATCTGTCCACTGAATATTCTCCCTAAGCTATTTGGGATTAAGATGTGTTTTGACAGGTGTTAGACAGAACGATCTGCCTTCAGTCTCTCCAATGGAACCTGAATTTTTCCATCATCTTTTTCTCATTTTTGAATCATTAAATCCAATCTCAACTAAAGCAGGAGAGGCCTGCAGAGATTTAGATGTTCTGGTTTCCTCTTTGACCTCCTGGAAGCGTCATCAGTGAACCCTTGGAGTAAGTTTTACTGGCCAGTCATTAGTGGGAAGGTTTTACTACTGTTACTTCTTTTTAAAATTATATGGATAAAAGCTTGATAATTGAAGACCCAAAGCCTCAGTTGCCAGGTAGTATGTTCTATCAAGGCTCTATTTTAGTGTTTTTTTTTTATTTTAAACGTTTAGCTGTAACTAGTCCTTAATGTGGCTAATGTAAGCTTTCTAAAAACCGTGGCTGAGTAAAGGTAATCCATGTTTTATTAGGATTCTGGTTTAGTTTTTCACATTAGGTCCATTAACTTTGTACACTTTATGAATGAAAATGACATATTTTTTTAGTTTTTAGGTCTGAGGTCTTTAATGATGAAATATGATTAAAAAGGAAAATAAAACCTTTTGGAGGGGGTGCTTCTCCCTGTTATGTATCTCCTAGTTTTTCAGATTTGTGACTTTTCATAAATCATAAGACTGATTTATTGATGTGCTTTAATATAATGAGATCTAACTCACAATTGCTTGTCTGATCTCCGTTGAAGGGACACCCCAACCTTATCGTCTCCTCCTGATATATATCATAATAAGACCTACACCCCAACCGTTCCCTCTGTAGCTCTCCAGCCCCCGCCATCGTCTCTCATCTTCCTCCGTCACCCCCTCTACCTCCTCCTGATCTCCCCAAGCCCCTGAGTGGCTCGCTCCATTCCGTTTCATCACACATCAAACGAGCCAGGCGCTCTCCACGCACGGAGGACCCAGGGACCGAAACATCTGCACAGGGAGGTGTGCGTGGGAGGGGTACCCAGGCGTCCGAACGCATGTGGAGGAGGAAGGTTTGAGCAGATGTCACCGGGACCCGAGCAGCCGGCTGGGGGGGACGCCGCGGGGAAAGAAAGATGTAGTGAGGGGAGCAGTCTGGCCTGCAGAAGGAGGAAAGGGGAGATCATCCTTAGAGCTCTACCCGCCCCCCCCTCCTGCTCCACTTTTTGACAGTACAATTAGCTAATTAGTCACCTCAGAGATAATATCCTAATCATTGCTTGCCTCTGTGTGTCTTCTCTCTGTTTAAAATTCTGTGTCCTGATCAGTCGCTCCCAGAAGCCCCACAGTAAAAGTGGAGAGGCGAACAGAGGCATACGGTTACCTCTGTCTGGCATCTCCCACGGCACACAGAAGGCTGCCAGGGCTGTGATCTCGGCCACACAGAGCCCACTCTATGGAGAGGGTCAAGATCACTCTCACAACCATTAACACCGAAGCCATTTCATCAGTGCCTCGTCATGTCAGTGGCAGGCTACAGGGAGACTGTGATCATCGCTGACATTTCCCCGGTTAAAAAAGTGGCAATCCAGAGCAATTTTTTTTTCTGCTGTCAGCGAGTCATCAAAGGGCTTGTCTGAGAACAGCTGTTGACGTCAGCGTACAGCTACAACTGTTAACCCTTTTCCATATACTATATATATATATATATATATATATTAACTTGCATGTGCTACAGGCGGATCTCTAACTTCACAGGGATGCTTTCTGTCATCTAACAGGAGTCCTATCTTGACAGAATTTTCTGAAGGAATATGGAGTTAATAAGCTGAAAAGGTAATATTAAAGAGACAGCCTTACATAGTGTGCATGTCAATACATAGGAATGTTATTGAAACGTTAATTTATTTCTGAAATTCAGTTCAAGATGTAAAACTCCCATATACAGTATGGATTCATTACACAGAGAAAGAGAGGGAAATATTTTAAGTGATTATTTCTATTGCTTTAGATGATTATACATTAATAATAAAGCAAAACACATTTTTTGAAAGAGGAAATTAGAATATTAAGACAGTTTTAGAAGAAGTTTGATCCAACAGGTTCGCTTATCAGAATATCTCAGAGAGGAGACAGAAACTGAACTACATTTTACCAAGCCGAGGGCTGATGAAAATTATTAATGTTTCCTTCATATACTTCCTAAAGTGCTCACAAAAAAATGAGAATCCATCTTTACCATTCCTGCTTTGACATTGTAATATTATGATTTACAGCAGGACCTAAAGCTGCTACTAAAACAAGCTGCCGACCCGACAGCTGAACCAAAGGAAACATGGGATGTAGCTGCAGCTATCACATCTGTTTGGTTAGAATCCACAATTTTACCTTTGAAGGTCAATAACAAGAGCTTAAAAGCATGAGTTATTATGATTACTCATGGTGTCTGCAGCTTTTTCATTTGTAGCCGTGATTGGCTATAACCAATCATTGGTTGGTGGGCACTAGAAGTCAGTTCTTTCTGTCAGCTGGGATTGTTTTGCTGAATGTTCCTCCCTATTCCAAACAGATTTGACCAGAGCAGTCCCAGACTGATTATAGTTTTCAGGTTAATGTTTTGAATCCTTATTTCAATACCAGTCCTTCCTGTAGTGGAATGGCTTCATGACTTGATGCTGCCACCTCATTTCTTCATAGTCGGGCTTCTAATCTTTATCATATTATCTACTAATGTAAAGAGTTGTGTAGGGTTGGGCCATTAAATGTTAAAAATGTTAAAATAAAGGTGTTTTTTATTTAAATTGATAGAAGAGGAGTCTTTATTGTTCCTATCCAGATGGTCTACATTTCAATACAATTACACTTTTTCAGTCAATTTCAGCCAATTCAGACATGATCTCATGTTTATCTCCTGCTATTTGTCAGAAAATGTCTCAGTGTGACATTTGGACTAAAGCTTCAACTCAAATGTTCCTTTTTGTAATTATTTTCTGGAAGGAAAAATATAAAATAAAAAATAAACATTGTTTCTTTTAAATAAATATAGATATAATTTTTTTTTCCACCTAGCCCTATTTCTGAATCCTGTTTTCTTGGTGGCAAGTTTCAAAAAACCTTTCCAGTGTTTTTTATCCTTTACTAATATCCATCCATCCATCTTCTTCCGCTTATTCCGACAGGGTCGCTGTGGGGCTGGTGCCTATCTTCAGGGTACATCCTGGACAAGTCACCAATCTGTCACAGCTTTACTAATATTTTTTATTTTAAGTTTTTTTTTTTTCATATATTAATTTGGGTAAAAAAACATCACCTGATGTTTGATTGTGAAGTTTGGCTTTAGAATAGAAATCTAAGCAGAAAGCTGAACTGATTTCACAAGTTGAATCAAACATCAACAATCTTTGATTTATTATACAAACTGTTATTTTACTTTATAGCATTTTTAATTGGATATAAAGGCTTCCTCCTCTGGATTCTTGGCCTATGGTGCTACATGTCTCATTTTCTAATACAAAAACATTGATCATTTGATCATTTGCACCAAGGAGCAACTGTATTTGACTGTATTAAATCTAAAATTTTGATGTGGTTAAGGAGATACAAAATATTTAATGTCTTCTGTTGAGAATCTGCTACAAGTGTGGTACTAGTATTACCTAAGGAGCAGGGAAATTTCCCATAAAACCACTCTCCTTTCCTTCTCGTTATGTAGTGTGAAGCCTTTGGTTCTAAGGAGCTTGAATTGCCTGCAGCAGCAGCACTAACAGCTGTCCTGTCATCTTCCTTATTCACACTCTCCCTGAGCCATACATCTGTTTTGCATGGATGATGGAATCAGAGCTAGTAAAGACACCTTACATTTTGATTTCAGAGAAAAAAAGAGCAGAAAAATGAAAATAAAAAAACAGATCAAGGTGATTTATTTGTAAAATTTCATGTTGGATTCCTTGATATATCAATAAAGAACTGCAAAAGACCTCAACTTTAAGTTTACTGTGGGAGTTATTAGTGTGGAAACCTCACCGCACGCATCTATACAGTACTTGTATACCGATGGAGTTTTCTTGATGAATAAAACATCTAAAGCTAATGTGGAAAAAATTTAAACAGAGAGGAGAGCATAGAAGAACAGGGAGATAAATCTAATTAATTCAGTCACTCCCAATATCCTCACTTGTAACAAACTCCTGCAAAATGGATTTTGCATCTTACTTGCCTTTGTTAGACCACGCGAGTGGATTGCATTCAATTGACGTCAGGGTTTCCATGTTTTATCACGGCTCGGAGTAATGAGAGATAACTTTCCTTCAACTCCAGAGGTGCTAAAGTTGTACAGTTTTTACAGCAGCAATTACTCAGAGTTTGTAGATGTTCCTTCCATTTGTTTCAGTGAAGAAAATTGACATTAGATAACCGGAGGCCTGCTGTAGGGCTAACAGGCAGAGTTGTAATAAATTATAAGGTCTCAGGCTGTTTGACAAAGTTGCTGAAGATTTGTTAATGGCCAGACTGCAGACTGGGGTCACTGCTTCTCTCTGAGATGTGTGTGTGTGAGTGTGTGTGAGCTGCAGATATTATAACGTTTTCTGTACTTTTTTGCTTAGTTTTAATTAGTGCTTAACTGCATCAGAGAAGAGCATAAATATGCATTTAAATGAACTATTCTAAATATGTTAATTGATTAATTAAACTGGTCTGTAAACCTGCAGTGAGAGTAGTTGTTTAAGAATTCAAGAAACCTGGAGCTATTTTTAAAAAGGTAAGGTTTCATGGGCACACAATACACAGTAATCATTTTAGCAACACAAATTCAAACATGTTGCATTCACTTAACAGTATTAGGATTTGATCTGGAAGCAGTTGGGTCGGTCATACCCTATATACACTGCCTGGCCAAAATAAAAGTCGCCACCTGGATTTAAATAAACAAATAGGTACAAGCCTCCTATTGGATAAGTACTGCACAGGCGATTATCTTTCAGCTGGCATCAAGTTATTTAACCCCAGCTGATGCAATGAGTAACTCCTCATTTGTTAAACAACCATGGCTAAAGACACATCCTGTGGTCGTGGAAAAGACGTTAGTCTGTTTAAGAAG
>JAUZNJ010032410.1:0-13687 GCA_034780135.1 Jordanella pulchra | reverse complement strand
GAACCAGTTTACTCTGTGATTGCTTAATAAACTTGTTAACTTTTCCTCTGCCTCCTGTGGTGTTCTGCATGTGGGTTAGACACCTTAAGCCCATCATGACAAAAACTGCAGGGGTGTATTATCAATTTAAGAAGGATCATAAGATCCCTAGACATCCCCCTGCAGTCCCCATTGTTGAACATTAATTAATTGAACCTACTTAAGTAGTTAAGAAATTTTGAAATTGAATCTTCAAAAACCATTGAGTAACTGATAGCTATGTCATCAACATGACTTATTGTTTTGGTGAAACTGGTGAAAGGGAATAATTCAACAAATCCAAAAAGTATCATCCATTTCAATGCAAGTGGAATGTAATTCACTATTTATTCCCTCTAGCATATGCTGTTGGCCTCTTTCATGACCCTGACTCCAGGAACTGAGGGAAGTAGACCTCTGTCACATATAAAATGTCAGAGTCTCAGCTTAACCAACACAATGACAGCCAGCTGCAAACACAGTGACACCTATTTCTACGGCAGTCAGCCATCAGCCCGAGCTTCCTGCTTCCTGTTGACATGCAGGAACACAATGTCCACAGCACAATAACACAAGAGCTGAAGGAGAACCGAGGGGTTAAAAATAGTCAGACCTCACGAGATTACTGCTTTCAGCAGGTACAGTCAATGCTACTTCATTCCAGCCAGCAGGCATCGAATATAAGATACAAAACTGGAAAAAAAAGATATTCACACCACACTAAAGATTTTTCTTATATTATAAAAAGAACAACAACATTGTGAATAATTGGAAAATAACTGGGGTACATAGTCCAAGGCGCGCTCAATGAACCAAATTACGGCGAAAAGGATGGTGCCACATCTGCAGAAGTCAGAGTGGAAATACAATAGTTTTTTAAGCCAATGAGCAGATATTAGTAAAGTTGATTGAGGGCAACTGTGTAGCTGAGCAAAAGCTTCATCAGCACACCTGACTGTTGATCTTGTCCTATTCAGAGTCGTGCCGTACAGACCAAGATATCAGTGATGAAGGGGCTGATTTAAAATGAAAAATAACACTGTCCTGGAGAGGACTGTTATGTTTAGGAGTTCCTTTCTAATGAAAATGGCCACAGAATAGAGTCAACAGGCAACATATGCACACAAAATGTAATAATAGGCACGAGAAGATGAACGTCCCATCTAATTGGGGGACCTCTGAAGACGACAAGCTCAACTGGGTTTTATTTAAGGATATCAGAGAAAAACAGGAAGAAATATAAATCCATGACCCATTTTACAATGTATTCTAATTCATTGCAAAATCATGAATTACTTTCAGCCCTTCTATTATTTAAAATCCCAAGATATGATGGCATTCTTTTGCAAGAAATATGAGAAGCAACAAAGAAATGTGAGACAAAACATGTACCAATACGTGAAAGTTTGATTCAAGCAGATGGGTTTCCTATGATAAATAAATCGACATGAGCAAAATCCACAGAAAATGTTTCAAAATCCATATCTCAGAGTAACCCCCCTCCCAACAACAAACAATTCATAACATGAGCTTTGCTAATCTCGGGTCTGAAAACTTTATCTCATAAAAACTCCCAAAATATCCATCAGAACAGAGGGAAAAAACTTTACGTCACCGCCGTTCACCCTGGAGCTGTGCTGACTAGCACTTAGCTGTGGTTCTTATGCTGAGGGACGAGGTGAGAGAGAAAAAGAAGAGAAATCGATTCTCTGTTGACAAAATCAATAAGCACTCTCCTCCAAGGAAAAACAGTGAGTGATGCTCTACAATAACTTTAGGATCTACAGCTCCAGCTTTGCCTCGAAGCTTCATGGTAATGGAGGTGACACTGGAAAGACCTCATTCGCAATCAGCCTCCTCAAACTTTATATGGAATAAAATACAGCTCCGGCATTGCTCATGCTGTCAGATTTATACACCTTAGATACTCAAACAAAAGCTGAATTTCCTGAATTTCTATTTAAGATTTTTTACTGCGCCTGTGACTGGTTCGAGTCGGAGCCTATTGGCCTTGGCCATGTGGCTTCTCTCTCTGAATCCTAATGTTCTGTCTGTATAAATTAAAATTTAGTAAAAATAAAGAACACTAGTGGCTGAAAAAAGGTGGAGTGCAAGTCAAAGTTTAGATTTTTAATGCATGAATATATGTTTTCATGTTAACTTGCAGCATCAGTGTTTAATTGGATGCAAGATCCCTGTTTTATTTTCCTGTCACTAACGCAAACCCGATTCAAAGTGATAAAACAAGCTTTTAAGCAAATTCTCAAAGATGTGACAGGTTTTGAAAAAGCACCGTTAAAAAGTGATTACTTGCCTTGATGTTTCTTTTTTTCCTCCGGATGAAAGAATAATTTAGCACATATCTCTTATAGATACTTATGTCAGTATGTTGGCGTCTTTCCTCAATGCTCAAAGCCTGACAAAATGCCATTTAAACTGCTATTGCTGAAATCTATGCAAAAAAGTCCAGCTTTATCTTACTCATCAAGTGCACATCTTCCAGTGAAAGGCACTTCAGTGTTCCTTAATTAAAGGAACCTGGGTCCCAGAAAGCTATAAAAGCATTCCCTAATTAACTACATTGTCTGAGTTTCTTTTCTCTGGAGAGAAAAGGAGTGAGAAAGTGAAAGAGGGAGTGAGCGGAAGTGTTGCCAGCCGGGCACACTGCACTCCAACTCCTGACACTTATCTCTTGTTTCACAGTGGCAACGTGGCATGGAAAATAGAGTTTCTCTGATGGACGGGACATGCATGGTGGAATCCATGTTTGCTTTCTCCTGAGGCTCAAGACATATTCTGGTTTCCGGATGGTGAAGAAGAGAGCGAAACAAAAACATAATTGAATTTAGAAACTGTAACTTTCTTCATGTTCTACATTCCAAAGAAGTCATTTATATTTTCTCTGGATTTTGATTGCGTCACAATTTTCTGCAACCAAAGTTTGTTCAGTTCAGTAATTGAACATTTCTAAAGGAATGAGTAGTTTTATTCAATGTGGGCACCTAACTGTGTTTTGTTCTTTTTTTTCTCTGAGACAATAGAGGAATATGGCTTAATACCCAGGGCACAATATTGAAAGGGGGCCTAATAAAATGGGATAAAATAAGATAAAGTAGACTGTATTGATCACACAATCTTAAAATTAACTAATTACAGAAGCTCTTGGTAACATAAAAGTTGGTTTCAGATAACGAGAAATGTACAATAAATAAACTTTATGAAAGTAAGGAGAATTATATACATGTATTTATATAAAATAAAAAAATAGATTTAAGTAGAATCCAATTAAAATTCAGATTTGCAAAGGTGAAAATGATAGAAGATATTTGCAAATACAGAGATTTTTGAAAAAACTATTATAGAGTAGAACTGAATAGTCTGACAGTGGAGGAAATGAAGAACCTGCGGTGGCATTCTTCTCTGCACTGAGGGTGTCTCAGTCGACCACTGAAGGCTCAGCTCCTCTAGAGTCCAGTTCAGTGGATTAGAGGTGATGTCCATGATGGATGTGAGCTCGGTTCCTCTCACCCACCACAAACACAGAGTCCAGTTCACCCTTCCAGCCAGCATGTTTAGTGTGTTACTGTCTCGCTCTGTACTACATGGGGCCAAGCAGACGGCAGGAGAGCAGATGCTACAATAGATTCTAAAAAGGCCTGAGCAAACGCCTGCATATTTTGAAAGACCTCAGTCTCCTCAGACGGAGGCGACTCTGGCTCTTCTAGCCAAAGTGCTCTCCCTGAATGTCTACTGGGAGCCATTGTTGGGACTAACATGTTGTTAAGTAACATGTTACAGTAACTGTTACTTTTGTAGTAACTAGCACTGAAGCTATTTTTTAAAAATTCATTAATGCATTAGTCATTGCTGTGCTTTAAACAGATCAATTACTCGCTATTTAACGTGTATAAATACAGTGGGGCAAAAAAGTATTTAGTCAGCCACCAATTGTGCAAGTTCACCCACTTAAAAAGATGAGAGAGGCCTGTAATTTCCATCATAGATATACCTCAATGATGAGAGACAAAAGGAGAAAAAAAATCTAAAAAATTGCATTGTCTGATTTTTAAAGAATTTATTTGCAAAATAAGGTGGAAAATAAGTATTTGGTCAGCTACAAACAAGCAAGATTTCTGGCTCTCACAGACCTGTAACTTTTTCTGTAAGAGGCTCCTCTGTCTTCCACTCATTACCTGTATTAATGGCACCAGTTTCAACCAGTTATCAGTGTAAAAGACACCTGTCCACAACCTCAAACAGTCACACTCTAAACTCCACTGTGGCCAAAATTAGAGAGCTTGATCTGGGGCTCTACGCAAGATCTCACCCCGTGGGGTCAAAATGATCACAAGAATGGTAAGCAAAGATAGCAGAAACACACGGGGGAACCTAGTGAATGAGCTGCAGAGAGCTGGGACCAAAGTAACAAAGGCTACCATCAATAACACACTGCGCCGCCAGGGACTCGCATCCTGCAGTGCCAGACGTTTCCCCCTTCTTAAGCCAGTACATGTCAAGGCCCGTCTCAAGTTTGCTAGAGAGCATTTGGATGATCCAGAAGACGACTGAGAGAACATCATATGGTCAGATGAAACCTAAACTTTTTGGTAAAAACTCTACTTGTTGTGTTTGGAGGAGAGAGAATGCTGAGTTGCAATCAAAGAACGCCATACCTACTGTGAGCATGGGGGTGGAAACATCATGCTGTGGGGCTGTTTTTCTGGCATCTTTACATTGTTTAGAGGATAGAATGATTGTTTTACAATCTTTAGTAGCTCATCAGCCTCACAGATCTTTCAGTTTGAATCTGGCGTTACTCTGAGCCCCCCCATAGGATTTCCTGTCATGGTCGGGACTTCACAATAAAAGCACATGTGAAACATAACATTACAGACTGCTGCTAATTTGTTTGCTATTGACAACTTTTGAATCAGCTTGGAAAGTCCATAAATGTTTGTAAAAGCCTTGGAAACACTGCCCGCTTTATGACCCTTCCCAGCACAGTTTGCATAGGGATACGATATTATTTGTGTAGCGCTTTATCAAGTTAAATGATCGCAGAGGACTTTACACTTCTATCAGGCTGTCATTCACTCATTCATGTACACATTCACACACTAGGAGTGTTGGTTGTATGAACCAAACAGATAAACTGTAACTCACCAAAGCACCCATACAGTTTTGCATCAGCTGTGCAGCAGAATTGAAGATGGTTAGTCCCATACTTTTATGGTATATTACCATAAGTAGGGAAACTATTTAAAAAAAATCCAAACAAGGTCAAGTCCAAGCACTCTTGGATTAGGAAGTGGGACAATGATCCAAGCAAAGCAGACTAGCAAGTCAATCTTTAATTGTCTTAGAAAAAAAAGAAAACACAAAATATGAGTTTTGGATTTTGATCACGTTTGTAAATTGTAACACGCTGTTTCTGACAGATTTTTTCTCCAACCAAAAAATAAAACAATTACTGCTTCTTGCACTTATTTAGTGTATTTCTAAAATTAAGTGACTGACTTTGTAACCGTTCATTTTAGGAGTTAAGATTGTTATTGTATTCTATATTGATTTTTTTTTCCTTCAAGCTGTCACTTTGACTGTCAATGACAGTTGAATAACCTATAATCTGGTGTAGTATATCTTTAAGAAAATTATGGCTGAACTGTCATGTAAAGTGGAAAAGGCAACCAGTCTAAAGACAGATCTTCAAAATAGAAACAAGCTCTATTAGCGCTGTCTGCTCTGACTCAATCTAATCATTATAAGAAGTCAAAATTCTTATTCATCCTCTCCCCTCTTACTTTTAATAGCGAGCACTTTACATCAGAAGGATAATTTTCATGTTATATTACATCTGGTTTATATCCATTTTCCAGAGCACCCTAATTTAGTGTGACAGGACTTTGTTGGTCAATTAACCTTCACATTATATCTTGTTATGCCTATAAGAGCAACACTCTGGTTATGGCTTTACCCCACAATGGTTTGTCAAAGCTGGCAACATGACTGCAGCTGAATCTACAACTTGGGCTGAAAGCAGATGATAACAAGAACTTCACTCATTAAATCTTACTTTCGCAAATTGCCTTGGATGAATAAAAATACATAAGCCATATCATGAATTTGTATCAAGTCTCCAATGTCAACCCTTTGGAGATTTATCTTTTATATCCCACCTATTAAATTATACATTTGTGCTTTTCCATCAAATAAAGTGTAAAAAAAACTTTAAATAAATCAAAAAGTTGGCAAGTATTTCACATTCCAGTGTGATTAAAAATGTAATAAAAGACAATTTTGAAACAAAAAGACATATTTTTTGCTATTATTTGACAGCCCACGGTAAATCGTAAGTGATGATATAACAGAAATCTGGGGACCATTCATTTTACAAACACCAATTAATAACAGTTTAGGTAGACGGCAGGTTGCCAAAAACTGTGTTAATATGGTAAAATGGTGCATTGCTGTTTTTTTTTGTGGAAACACTGTAACCCTTGACATCAATTTGCACTACTTTTTTGGAGTGAAAAGGATATTTGCTGCCTGGAACCAAGCTGTGAAAATGACCAGGGATAGCTGGGCTGATCTGAACAAACTGTTTTCAAAAAAGATTTGCTGGAAGGATGTCAAATTGTCTGATATTTAAAGGACGAGGGAGGAGCTTGAAAGTAGAGGCAATTTGCAGCAAAGAATACATCCTTGTCCCAAAAGTAACCTTAGATATAGGTACTCATTGTTAATAATAAAAGAATGTAAACAAGTAGGATCAAAATAGAACAGTTTCAAAGGCCAGTAATGTTTATTTTATTTAAGAAACTCCATTGAAAAGAGCTCTGCTCCAGGAACATTGGTTAAAATAGATATTACTGAGTTTTACTTGTTCTAATTGTAACACGCTTTATTTTCGGCTTTTTTCTGATGTATACCTTGAAAAGTAAAAGTCCTTTTTGTAATACCGATGTCATAAATTGTTTAACTCATACTTGCTCTTATTAAGATAAAGATATGCATTAAAGACAAATTTTAACAAACTCTTTCAGTTTTCTTCAGTCAGCCTTCTACTTGTTTTGTTATTGAAATAGATTAATAAAAATACAAGTCTAAAACATACATGCATGTATGGAATACTAAAATATATACGTGCCTACAGATTTTAAGGTTGAAATAAATTACAAATGTACTGGTACCTTCAAGTCTTTGCTTGTTTTTTCACTCCTCTGTGTTGACTCTAATACATACAGAGCTGCAGCCTGAACTTGTTGCTATCTGATGACATCTCACACGCTCTTCTCCTGCCTCTGCTTCATCTCTCTGTGAGAGTGACTGAAATGTATCTGTAGAAACATGCGATTCTTTTCCGCTGTCTGCATTTTCAGTCACTGTAGAAGCAATGAGAGAATGGACTCCTTCTGCAGTCTCTTGTAAATTCGTAAAAGAGTGACAAAAAACAACAAAATAATCATTTGAAAGCTCTTTTTTGGGGAAATTTTAACCATTTTTCTCAATACGTTATTTCAGCTGTGTGAATTTTTTTAATGAAATATTTTATTAACATTATCTTTCTGTACTTTAAAATACGTTTAGTATCAAATTATATAATCACAAAAATATTTGTTATTTAGAAAAAATGAAAAATATCGATATTTTACATAAAACTTTGTTTTAAAAACATGACTCCTCGAGAGTCTCTTACATATTTATGTATAATCAATAAAAACTGCCATTCAAGCATAAAAAATAAGATACACACTGCAGTTTGCTACTAAACAGGATTTAAGGGCTAAAAAAGTCCTTGAACATTCAGGTCATTCAGGTCCTTTTCTTGTAGAAATGGTGAAGAGACTTTAATATTGCCTTTATTGCTAAACTCACTGCCTGCTTCCGTGTGATTTTTTTTTATTCTTTAATGTATGAGTCAGTGGAGTGCAGCTCAAGAGCCACATGTCCCTCCTGAGTTGCGGGTTCCAGATCTACATCTTTCAGAGTAGCTCCGGCTGTATGTTTAGGTCCCACTTGAAAATAAACTCCCCTTTGAGTCTTAAGTTATTTCCAGCATCTAAAATATTTTCTTCCAGGATTGACCTGTCTTCAGCTTTTTTTAATATCTCTGTGAACTCTGACTAGAATGTTGATGCTGAATAAAATCCTCTCTGTGTGGATAGCGTGTTCAGGCTTATACTGTATGCACAGCGATACCCCTTTCTCACTGGCAAAAAAAACCTGTTTAAACTGGGGAACAATCAGCTTTTAGTCACAGTGGGAAAAGCTTATTGACCAATTTTAAACCATTTAAAACGACTCGGCAAGCGACCGGTTATAATTGGCATATAGTGGGAACAACAGAGCCGGGTCAACCCGCTAATTTATGTGATACCATTGAGCGCAATGTACGGACGTCAACACACCAGTCATGTCTGATCTAACAAGCCGAAACAACTCTGTTTACATTCAATAAACATGGCGTAGCACTGGTAAGAGAGATTCGCACAGATAAAAGAGCGAAACACTAAAGCACATAGACTTAATTCTTGGCTTCCTTACAGGTTGCTCTCCATTGTTTACTTCCTGGATTTCTGTCACACTGGTGACATCATTAATGCAAACCCAGCATGAAGATGTCACCAGACATGTAGTGGCAGGGATACAGAGGCTACGCAGTTCAACAGCTTTTTTTGCCAGTGGGAAGGGAGCCAAACGCTGATTGTTAGCAGGTCGATCAGTGTTTGATAAACTCATGTTAGCATTTCTTACCCATGTTTCCCATTTCCCTACCTGGTGAATTGTAAAGAGGATTTCTTTTGACAACATGGCTATCACGGACAAACTGCTGGGTTATTGAGTTTATGTCAGCTTCATTTTCTTTTGCAACTTCCTTTAAAATCCAGGTTCTGTAGAGAACAACTCATGCAGTCAATAACTAATGCTGATGCTTCCACCTGAGCTTCAGGTCTCTGAAACTCCTCCACAGTTCACACGGACCTCTTGGCTGATTCTGATTGAGTGCTCTAATGACCCTGCCTGCAATTTTTTCCTAATTTAACAACAGTGAACAGTAAGATCTACAAAGCAGCTTTAACATTCTCTAACACTTTCTTTCTGACATGCTGAATGATAATCTCTAACACAAAGCCCTTATAGAACAGCTGTATTTCTACTGATATCAAATCACACACAGGGGGACCATTTATAGAGAAGGTGACTTCTGAAGGTAGCTGCACTAAATCACATTTGGAGATCTCATTTCAACTTGAAAAACTCACATAAAGAAGGAAGGCAATCGGAAGAGCTTTATTAAGGCAATATTTAAATCTTTGGCACTTAGACCTCAGCAGGAAACATAAGAACTGAAATTTACTTTGATTATATGCATGGGCTTATGGATGAATGAGATGAATTCCCCTCACATTTGAAACTGTTGGTGGAACGGAGATACATAAATTCAAGATGGATGTCAGCTGGAATGAAGCTCAGGTTCTTGGCCCTCCATATCGAGCAAGCATGGAGCAACAGTGGAGAGAAAAACTTCCCTTTGGGAAGAAGTCTCAGGCAGAATCAGACTCAACATGGCAGTCTTCTGCTGGTGTAGCTGGGGGTGCCTCAAGAATGCAGTAAAGACCAGAGGAATCATCTGATGGGACACGACAGCAGCGGCGTAGCAAAGGTGCCGCATGTGGCAAAGGTGGAGGAGGGGATGAAGGAGGGTTGAATCAAGCCATCTGAGTCAAAGTCAAACATCAAAAGCCAACTGAGCAGACGCTTGGTTGAGATTTCAAATGTCTTTTAAACCAGACTCTTCATGTTGATAGGACTTCTTTGAGGCGGGGTCCAATGCTGACAGGGTTGCTTCAAAGAAGGATGAGCTTCCAAATGGATGAGTAAGTGATTGAGTTTATTCGGTTTTATTTTCGCCAAGGCTCCATTCAGAGTAAATTGGAACTGAATACAAATGCATGCCACACAGTCTGAATTTTAAATGCAAAATTGCAAGAAAAGTGAACTTAGTTGTTCCAAAACAAAATCATTATCTATGAAAGCTTTTCCAAGGCTGTGGTATCTTAAGATAATCAACAGATATCAAACTAAATTTTAACTGGTTGTTGTATATATTTTTACTCTAATGCATCTTGTTTCCTGCAACACCTTATTTAGTGTTATACAGATAAAGAAAAAACTATGTTAAGAAACACTGGAAATATCCAAATTTGTCTTATGTGCTTGTCAGTCCTTATATTTTGTTACTTTTTACAGACGCAGAGTCAGAGATCGTTATACTGTAACAGCCAAGTTAGACTATGCATGTTTGGACTGATCTCTGATGAAGACAAGGCTTTTCATTTTTTTCCTAAAATGATGGCGGACAATGACGCCTTCCACCAGCCGGCAGGAAGACACAAACACTCCTGCTGATCCTGCTCAATAATCCTCTTTAATAAACCCTGCTGTCTGTTGACTGTGAATAGTCACAGTGTTAAAAAAGCCCAGACACTTTCAAACATAAATATAACTCTCTGCTAGTATTTTTCAGATTAACTTCTCTCCTCTAACTGGTTTAAGTTTTGTATTTTCATCTGAAACCATCGACTGAAAATCCTCTTAGATTTATAACAGCATGTTATTTTTTAAAATGTTTATTAAGTTTTTCTCTACTGAAAAACACATTTTTGTTAATAGTTGGAATAACAGTTGCGTTATAAGAGTAACATAGTCCAGTTTAAACACACAAATATCTCTTGTGGGAGAGAATTCATCTCTAGAGGAAAAGTTCTTAAAGCATTTATCTTTCTAGTCTCATCTCTGTTAAATGGAGAAACAGCTGCTCTGTTAGAAGATTTGAATGAAATAACTTAAACCTACTGGTTGAGTTTCTCTGAATTAAATTTTCTGAGATTATTAAGTTCAAAGGTGTATTTCTATAAAGCCAGTTGCTTTGTTCGGTGAGCAGCATGTGCAAGTTCCCACTGAGCTCTTTGTAGTACTGTGTGCAATTATAAAGAAACAGGAAAAAAATGAACAATAAATAACTTGTTAAGTCAATGTGAAATATTAGGTTTTCTCAGTTGAAGCGAACATGCTTCCTGCTCAATTTTAATGTTGGTTAATTTAAAAAGGATTTCTGAAGTTAATATTTTGCTGTTTTTCTTTTTTAGAGATAGGGTTTGCCAAAAAGTCAATGCAAATATATTTCCCTGAGACCAGTTTCTTTTTTATACTCAAAAATGAATGAAAACACAAGGAACAGTTATTAAGAATCTAAGGAAAATGATGCCCACTTACTGAGTATAAATGGAGGCATTTCTCAAATATAAAAAGAAATAAAAAAAAAAATCATAGTTTCCAAATAAAAAGACATTTTTTCATGAATTATATAGCTTTAGTTTTTCGCAGTACAGGAGCCATAGGCTGACAAAAATCCCCAGCTTAGAATTGTGATGACTGACAGAAATTGAGCAGCGAGTTAGGCCTGTGTGACAGCTTCATGCCACCACACATTCAAAGCCCATGGAGCTTAAATTGGGTTATAAGCCTGAAAGAAGATCTTCTGCAGCTGTGGTGGAGAGGTGGTGCTGCGCATGCAGCTTCTCCTATCACATTTTCTTGTTAAATTTGCTGCATGACTTTCCCCCAGACTCTATCGATATTCCACAGAGTAAACAAGTCTTTTGGGCATTCATCATCCGCTTGATAGCACTGCAGAGCAAAGTCCCCTCCTTTTGATAGAGGGAATGAGGTGATAGAAAACAGTAATAGGTATGACTGAGCAGTGGCAACCTGCATGATGGTCAGTAGGTTGTTTTGGATGAGCTCAGAAAACTTTTTTAACCTGAGAAGTTGCAAAGATAAGTTTATAAATGATAGAAAAGAAAATAAGTAGAAAACTATCTGCCTCCGAAGGACCATGAAAAATATGTTGGACCTAGACTTTTACTGCGATGCCAGAGGGGAGATGATTCTCATCGAAAGTTAGATCAAATCCTCTGAAATCAAAAATCCTCACTGACCTTCAAACATGGATCTATTTTATACCAACACAATGTCCCAAGAACACAGCTAAAGCTCTACAGCTGTAGCCAGGAGAGTTATCGAAATATCAATAATGAATTTTATTTTAAGCAAAATTGCCTCCTATCATGCATAACCATTCCTTTGACAGAGGAGCATTTTATTGCTTTGTTTTTTTGTTTTTGTTTCACACTGACTACATTTACAACTTAATCTCTGGAATGGTGCTGTTAGTGCCCTTGGTGAAGATTAAGTGATGTTCATGATATTACTTCCCCACAAACGTGTGTTTATGAACAAATTCAGTATTTTAACAAAAACAAATCCTTCAGACCTCCATGGATGGATCAACGTTGTATGATAAGGAAACACATGGACTCATGCAGAGAAGTTGATGATTTTGTCTGCTAAGCGTTCTTTAATGATTTTCACAAGGAAAATCTGATAGAGACAGAAGAATTTGCAGTTCTTCTTCTTTGTAAAATCTCAGTCAGTATTGTGCACTAAAACCTTCATTTCAATGAGATTATGACAAGGGTACATATATTTGAGAACTTTAAATGAAATTATCCTGTTTTTCAAACAAATGTAGAGTAACCGTGACTTCATAAAAAAGGCATGCTACTTGGAAAAAAATAATAAACTTCTTTACTGTGTTTTTTTATGTTTCATTTGCCACCTGATGGTGGGAAAGGCAAAAAACCCGATAGACCTAGCAGCCAAGAGCAGCAAAGGGCAGATAACCTCAGTTCACAAAGGCTGTAGCAGGCCCAGATGGAAAAACACCAGGCACCCCGACAGAGCAGCCATATGCTCAGCACAGGGGTAGGCTGCCAGTGAAGCACAGGAGCAGCTGAACCCAAGCAAAAAGAGGCATAGGCAGGAATAAGACTGAACTCGCAACCCTTCCATGTCACTATGTCACTCAATAGAGGTCGAGCCTGTAACCCAGAGACTCAGCAGTCAGATCCCAACACAAACTCCAGGCAGTGAGACCCCGCAAGCGCCAAGGACAGTGAAGCCTCAGTTTCACATTTTATTCATACCTCAGGGATGGTGTGGATCAAAATGCTGCATCATCATTTATCTTATGGGAATTATTAGACCTGCCAGTAAAATTATAATTGTGATGTTTTTAAAAGCATTTTCCCTTCTAAAGTTTATCTTGATGACGCTAAAATAAGGTAATCATAAAAAAAATTAATTTACTTAGAATCCTTCGATATGTTTGCTGAGTACTTTGAGGGATGTTGTATCTGCAAAAAACACTATTCAGTGAAGAAAGCGGACTTCCTTTTCAACTTTTCCCAAGAAGAGATAAATGTTCATGAATTTTCAACAATTTATTTTTTTGGTGTCTTTTTCAAAGGTCAAGGCGGACCTTGACTGTTTGTTGAGCATTGCCAACAAAAAGGGCCATGTAACTATTGCTGAATCATCCCTGACTCATGGCGGACACAATCAGGATTGCTTTGAAAGCTCAGCTAAATAGCTCCAAAATCACAAGGATTCAAATGACACATATTTTACATTTCAAAACCTATTGAAAACACTTTCAGTGACTCACATTCTTTTCACTGAGAACTACAAATTGCAGTAACAGTTTTTGTGGAGAATGAATCAGAATTTTTACAAGATTATATATGATTTTCTGAATATCTAAACC
>JAUZNJ010032409.1:0-13687 GCA_034780135.1 Jordanella pulchra | reverse complement strand
CACTATGGCGATAGCCCTACTGCTCCACTTGTGAAAGCAAAATCTGTTGGGCTCTATTTGGCACCAAGATAATTATTATTATTGCCACATCGCCGGACAGGACACTGCAAAAAAAAAAAAGAAGTTTGTTTTCATTCAAGGTTTTTTTTTCCATCTTCTCTAATGCTGCATTTGACTTTTCATGTGTTTTCCAGCTAATTGGTCCCTTTAGATAATGTGAGTCAGCTATTGATAAGAACACAGCAGTAAACTGACCGTGTAACAAAGCCTTTCACTCAGACAATGACTCCCCAAAGCGATAAGAAGGACACATTTAAGATGGGTGAGGACCAGCAGAGTGCATGCTGTGTTGATAGTGGGTAACAAACAAGCAGCTAATGGGAGGAGGAGAACATTTCTATTCAGCCATTATTGGATGTCTCCGTGAAAGAACAGTTTAAACAGGAGCTGAACAGGACATAGGGGGAACATGGAGTCATGGCAACAATACGGACTGATATGGAGAAGCGGTAGCAGAACAGGAACATAAAAAAAGAGAAAAGCAAAAGCACAAAAAACGAAGCTAAAAAATGACGTATATGAGAAATGTTGTTGGTATTGAAACAATTCTTAGTGATGGTATCCAGAAAAGAGCCTACATCATTACAACAGATAACTGGACTCCTTATTAGATGCAAAGAATTTTTTTATATCTTGTCCACATCTTTCATTCTATTCAGTTAATAAGGACAATGATTCAAGAAAAAAGAAAATCTGATCCCTTTCCTCTGCTTTAAGGTGTATCTGTCTGCTTGAATTAGGCTTCATGTTGGAGCTGCTCTGCCAGTTTGACTCTAAAACTGACATCAAATATCAACTTCTGCAAGTATCAGCTTAGTTGAAAAGGAGGCGCTGGGAATGCAGAGCAGGAGCACCACAGGGGAAAATACTCTGAAGTTTCCCTTTTACTCTCTACACCTCTGACATCCAGCACCAGACAGAGTCCTGTTACCTGCAGAAATACTCAGATGACTCTGCAGTAATTGGGTGCATCAGAGATGGACCAGATGCTGAGTCCAGAGAGCTGGGAGAGCTCATGGGAAAAGATGTGGAGGTGGTGGAGGAGTAGAAATACCTTGTTGTTCACCTGGACAACAAACTAGACTGGAGACGCAACTGTGAAGCCGTCTACAAGAAGGGACAGAGCAGACTGGACTTCCTAAGAAAGCTGAGGTCCTTCAGAGTTTGCAAAAGATTCAGCATATCTTCTCTCAGTCTGTTGTGCAGAGTGTGAATCTCTTCCTCCATCATCTGTTGGGTAACAGCATCAGAGCAAATGACTTAAAAAAGCTCAACAAGCTGATAAAGAAGGTCGGCTCTGTTCTAGGAACTCCTGGAGATTATTTCACAAAGGAGAATTATTCATAAAGTGAAAAAGATTATTGACATCAGGGGCCGTGCGGGTGGCGCAGTGGTTAGTGCGCCACTGTTTACAGTGTTTACAGTTATTAGAATAGACAATTGGACCAATGCTAGGCTCGGCTACGGGGGTAGAGAAATTTATAAGCACATTAATGTCAACAGACCAGAAAATGAGTTTAAACTGCCGGCTTTTTATTTCTTGAAAAAAAAAAAAACAATATATATTACAAACCGTTTACATACAATGACACAAAAATCCAATCGAGAGTACTTTCCTTGTTCCTTTCAGAATATTTAATCCCTGAAAGAAATGTAAACCTAATGCTAGGTATTAACAGAAACCAATTATTTAAACCTAGGTTATGGTTCTATTTAAGTTCATGTTAATACTTTTAATCTATTTAGTTTACAGTTTGCTTCTTTAAACCCTTTTAGAGCTATTTTAGTTATTTAGAGTTCAGGACTAAGGGGTTTGTTGTTTTAAATCCCTGATCTTGTTTCTATAATAACCCAACAGACATTTTTTTCATTCCGTACAATAACAATGGATAGAGAATTTGGTTTAAAGAAAAAACAATAAAACACATCTGAAAAAATTCAACAAAAGAGCGAATAACGTGAGCCTCAAATCAATGTCTTTCCTTTTGACGATACTGAAGGGTTAATCCCGTTTCTCTTAATCCACCGCTATCTTTAGCAGGAACCATGGGCCGATCATATCAGTTAGATGATTAGCAATGTCCAGCAGAGGGCGCAGCTCCTACTAGACAGCGGTTACAGGGTTCCTGGGTTACGGCTCGCCATCTTGTTTCTCGTCAGCGGTGTCCAACTCAGCAATCAACTCAGAATTTCCTGGTCCGATTTCCAGCAGAACTTTAAAGGCCTGGTTTAATAACCAACAAAGCACAACAAAAGCTTTTTAACTTTGCTTTGTACCAAATAAAGTAATACACTGATACATTTGGCGGCTGAACATCATGTGTGTCCGTTACTTCCACGGTTTTTAAATTTAACACAACAAAAATGTGCTACATTATCTTTTTGCTTCAATGAAATAAAATTATCTTACCAATCTCAATCTTCACAGAGAATAAGATACACTCTTTAACTCACCAAGTCCGGTTCTGTTACACAGCACCTCCGAACAGAGTCAGTTAAAATAAAAACATAAAAATTGCAGAAAGCTCCTCCTCAAGAGGCAAAAAGAAAAAAAAAGTCTCCAGACAGCAGATTGTTTTTTGTAATCGTTGATATTCTCTCGTCTTTCTGCCTTTCCAGCTCGACTCTTTAGCTTCTTCGTTCTCTCTGCTTCTTCTTCTAGGCGAGGGAAACATGGCAACCTGATGGCTGGAGCTGGTCACATGGGCCACACATCAATGTGTTCCCGTACAATACCCTTGACAAAATAAATTGATTTTATAAGGTTTTAAAGTAAATAAATTATATCATGAAATACAACATTTATAATGTTGTTTAATTATTATTTTTTAAATGTTTGTAATCATTTTAAGACCTATTCAGTTTTTCCTATGTTACATCTATTTTAATGAAAAGGCTTATGTTTAGTGAGAGATATATTAACCTGGGTTACAACTGCAGCATTTAATTTCACTTTTTTGAATAAATGAAAGTATTTTGAATTGAATGAAATTGAACTGAATTGAATTGAGACTGCAAGGCAACCTGACATTCCAGACTGTCTGTTAGTGATGATATTTGTTCAGTAGATTATCGAATCATGACCAACTTACATTTAATGCTGTTCTGATTTATCCAGTAGAGAAGTGAATATTTTTTTCCAGTTGCCACCTGTCCAGTCACTCCTCAGCAGGGGTTCTCTGTATGTCCAGTGGCTTGGCTTAGTGAATCTAGAGTAACTATTATTATTATTTCTAGTAGAATGGACTAGTTTGGGCTGCATGGTGACGCAGTGGAAGCGCTGTTGCCTTGCAGCAACTGGGGTCTTCCTGCATGGAGTTTGTATTTTCTCCCTGTGTGTTTCAGGATTGATTTTAAGGTTCTTTTAGTGATGTATAAATGTCTTAATGGTCTCGGGCCTTGTTATTTAAATTATGAGCCCTCACGGACCCTGAGGTCCTCTGGTACCGGCATCTTTGTCGTTCCCAAAGTCAGGACCAGAACCTTTGGGGAGACTATGGAACAGCCTGTCTCAGAACCTCAGGGCCGCAGAGACAATGAACATGACTGTTAGGTTAATTGACATCTCTCAATTGTACTTTGGTGTGAGTGTGTGTGTGGATCGTTGTACGTGTTTGTGTGTCTATGTGTTGCCTGTCCTGTCCTGGGTGTTACGCCTGAAGTCTGCCGGACATAGACACCGGCCCAACTGGGACCCTGATGGACCAAGCGTGAGAAGATGGATGCTTACCTTTATTTATATAATTATTTTTGCATTGCATGTTTCTTGTCATCTTCTCATCATCCAGTATTTTACTTTGGTTAACCACTGGCCTACTTTTAGTCTTGCTGTTTTTATTGTTTTTAAGGATAACTCATTTTATTTGTTTCTATTACCAGTTTAACCCTTTTAACTCCAGTGTTTCATCATGGGGGTCCTTCCTCCACACTGGGGGCTCTGCCTTCAGGGCTTCACTTAGTGTTATTCTCAGTTAAGTGATGAAGGGGTTAGAGGTCATGTTGCAAAGCGGAGGGCTGGGGAAGGGAACTGTTTGTGTGTGTGACTGTGAGAAAGGTGTGTGTGCTTGTTCTCCTTTTATCTACTGTATGTTTGCATTTTGTGTGATGACCTGTTTTCAAACTGGTTTTACATTGTAAAGCACTTTGCGTTGCTGCATGCAGGAAAAACGCTTCATGAATAAAGTTTGATTTGTTTTGATCTCTATGTTCCTCTTTACTTTCAGCAACCAACTCAGTGCAGAACCACAGTCACATTCACTCTGTTCCAATGGAGATAATCATCTAGATAGATTTTATTCCCTTTTATAATTTGATAACAATCCATAAGCATAAGTCCAGCATAATCTGAGCTGTAATAGAAGAAACAAGTCTATTTTTATGTAAAGAGTAAAAAGTAACAATAACAACAAAAAATGAAAGGAGTACAAATAAAGAAATGGCTGAAAATATTTACGCTACTGAAAGAGAAGCAACATTTCTGATTAAAGAGACGTAAACAAGGATTTGTTCTGAAATTAATGAAAGTTTAATTAAGTTTCTTTAAATCAATGAGATGTCATTTAAACAATTGACATGTAAACAGAAAAGATCCTCCGTTTAGTGCACCTATCCTTGACTTTTTTAGTCTCTAAATTAGGCCTGAATAACTTTGTGGAAAAATGTGGGTTTTTTTCAGCTAATATTTCACTTTTATTTGATTTTCTTTGCACCCAACCACCAGCTTGTTCACTGTAGCTGGACTTTACTGCTGGGTGGGAAAATGCTTCTTTCATGGATCTTTATGCTTGCTGCAACTCTTTCTTCCCTTCTGTGTGGCACTTTAAACCTACTAGCACCACCTAGAGTGCTGGAGGGAGAAAGACAGGGTCTGTTAAATGTTAGTTGACCTAAACTGATGGCCGCCGCCCTACTCTAAATGTTTTCCACTCAGATAAGAGACTACAGAGAGTCCATGTGAAGCTGCACTGCTCATGTGTGTGTAGCATACATGTACATCCACACACATTTGCATGCACCAGTCTTTTGTTCATAGCTCTTTTTTGGGAGGAGCTCTTAATTTTTCCAAGTGTTTATTTGTTGTTTGTGCAGTAGTTTTCTTTTAAAGGAGACCCAGAAACTCCCATGAAGGACGTTGTCATCCCTTCCTGCTCAGTCTGTGTTTGACTGTTCATGTAGTGGAGCAGCTCTGCTATCATTCATCCTGCTTTATATTTATGGTTCTCCTGTCAGGTCGGAGCTCTGAGGGTTCACTAACTTCTGTCCCTCTGTCTATTATTCAGTTTGTTTTGAGCGGTTCTCCAGTGATGTGGCATGATGACTGCTGTCTCTGAAGGTTCCTTCAGATCGAGTTCCCCGAACCGAGCAGAGCTCCCTCTGCAGCTGCTCACAGCTATCAGCCAGATGTCTCTGGGGAGCTGTGCTCTGCTGCGGGCACAGAAACGACTTGTCTCTGTTAATGTGGGGCCGCTCCCTGTGACGGCTGATGAGGCTGCAGTGAGGTTGAGACAGGTGAAGATTGGCCAGTTGGTCTGCTGCAGCCTCCATTCTCCTCACACTGTCTATGCAGGCTGGCAGCTTAATTCATTGACCATTAGCCAGGAGATTTGTTATTGCTCACTTTTAAAGGCACTGACAGAAGGCATTTGAACTGC
Source organism: Jordanella pulchra (assembly GCA_034780135.1). Classification (NCBI taxonomy): domain Eukaryota; kingdom Metazoa; phylum Chordata; class Actinopteri; order Cyprinodontiformes; family Cyprinodontidae; genus Jordanella; species Jordanella pulchra. The sequence goes on along the minus strand of JAUZNJ010032409.1, from coordinate 7,976 downwards.
TGGATCACTGCTTCGCCAGGAATTACAATAAAGAATTTGGCATCCGCCGCTCTGTTCCCGAATCCCCGTTGTCTGGCTCAAGTCTGGGAAGCCACTGCGGCGGCCCGCACACCTCATCCCTCAAAACATCACCCTCCATTCTCATCCATAGCTTGTTTTGTGTCACATCGGCAGGGATCAGAGGCCTGGGGAAATTGGCTGAGAGCTTTCCGAGTCATGGAGTGCCTGATTTGTCAATCACTTTTCAATTAGCAAATGAGGCCCTCCAGCAAGGTAGCTCCTGGTCAGAATGAGTTCAATCGCAGCCTGGGAGAGCTGAGCCAGCAGGAATGATCCACTTCTTCTCACACAGCAATGAAATTAACTCAATATAACATAATTACCATTATGACATTGATCAAATAGTCTCATTTTTAAAGCAGGGCCATCAAAAGGCCAATAAGTGATTTTATCCTGAGAGGAAATAGAAGCAGCAGCCAGAGCTCTTCAAAAAAGAGAAGAATACAGAATATTTCCACAACTGAAGTTATGACAGGTTACAAGAAATGGCATCGTAAGCAACCCCACAGGACAAGGACACAAACAAATCGTCATACGACATCATCATAGAGACGGATTCAAGGAAATTTACATCCAGTCCAGGATGTGGGAATGAGTTTCCAAGCTAGTGAGATGTAAACACATGAAGGAGTCCAACCAAGTGGGGGTTTCAACACTGGCTGAATGAAGGCTGATTTTAAACCTGCTGGGTGATTTTTAAAAACTACAGAGTCCCAAGTTATGATGATAACATTTTGGGAGATCCAACGTTCAAAGGGAGAGAACAACGCATGATGAGTCAAATTTTAGAAAAGCTTTAGAGCTCAAACTGAGGCCAGGATAAATAAACATGGCTACTGAGGAAGAAGACATGGAGATAATGACAAAGACAACATTACAATAAGAAGAGATGTTGGTTAAAGGAGTGGAGAGCTCTCTGATTGGCTACAGGTCCCATTTGTCTGACTACACTAAAAGCAGGTTAAATGGAGTCAGTATCGTTTCCTCCATCCCTCAGGAACCAATCGCTGACAGCGATGCATCGACAGTCAAACAATAAAATGAAGTCTCTTCTGTTCGCTGATTTTCAGCAAGGTCATAACGAAGCTAAATTTGTCATTTCAGCCTTTCTGCCCCTGCAGTCACTTTGCAGCAGTGTCTTATCATCGGTTATGACTCTGTTTCCATTATTTAGAAGTTTTGTTGGACACCCCAAATCACAGCCTCCATTCCTCTGAAATAGAGCAGCTGTTTGCTCAGAGATGAAAGTGAAGCAATGCTGAAGCCATTAGTCGGATTTCTTTCTAACTCCTCCTCTCTGGTGTTGACTGGCAGGATTGGGCTCATCATAAGTCTGAACTGTTTTCAGAAGATGTTCTCCAGGAAACTCATCTTAACATTCACCTTCCTACATACAGCTCATAAGGTTTGCTGCAGCTCTTCAGAATCCTTGTCAACAGTTTTAAACAGAAAGATTATCCTAATGGTAAAAAAGTACTACAGAAAACTACTAATAGTTTTGCTGAATGTACTAAAGACAACATTAATATCTGCCTATGTCTTCCTGAATATGATTTATTTTCCATCATAGCAATGACTCTCTGTGAGTTTTAGCGTTTCATTCACTAAATCAAACATGGATTCTGTGCATTAGAGCTGAGTGAGTCCATTCAACAGACTAAATACATTAGCGGCCATCATGTGGAGCTCAGCTCTTTAGAAACATCTTTCCAACTATTGCATCCAAAAGGCTTTTTGAGATTGAAGCTTTGCAATCATTGATAGAGTGATGATAAAGGTCGTTTGACATATTGTGCAGCGTTCAAATCACAGAACAGCACAATATCGAATCAACATACAAACGCATTTAAAAGAGCCTCTCTCAGTTGGTCTGTACCTATTGTTACGTCGTCAGAGGTCTTCCTGGATGAGAGCTTCTCTCTAGGAGAACTTGATCCAGATTCAGTCATGATTTAGTTTTATATATATCGGTGGCTGAGAGGTGCAATCATGCTGCAAATAGATAAATGCACAAACAAATAGAAAGAGGACTGCAAGGACACGGAGGAGAGAAGCAAAATGAGCAAAATGAAACAAAAACATAGATGTAAAAAATGAATGTAAATAAAAAACACTGCAAAAAGAGAAATGTTAGTAATTACAGCAAATAAAAGGCAGTAATGTACAAACATACTGCAAACACAAAAAACTCCCATTTTTAAGTGAATTTAACACTCTGATGATAGTTTTAACTACAGTAGTTAGAGTCGTAGGACCTCTAGGGTGAATTTTACCCAAATTTATCCTCTTTAGATGGCGATTGTGTTTCTATTGTATTTCTGTGTCCTTCTTGGAAAGCACTTTTTGACTCTGCCCTCTATGTGCAAGATGCTATAAGAATAAACTTTTACTTATTTATATCTGATCAGACCCTTGGCAAAACCATTAACAGGATGGCTGTCTAATAAAACAGCAACGTTTTCCTTTAAATCAGTTTTTTTAATACCTTATCTTGCAGAGGATCCCATTGATGTTCTTACTGATGGTGCGATTCCATATGAGTTAGTGACTGTCTCCCCCTAGTGCTCTGGAGCACTTCTGTTATCCAACAGCCCATTTGCAGCTTTTGTTAACTTGTACTTGTTTTTGCTACCTGCTGTGTTTTGTGTGTTTGTATTATTTATGAGTTTGTAGCAGGTTTTGGTATTTGCAGTGCTACTTTGCTGCACTCTAATTTCTATGATTGCAGCATTTTCTACTTTGCACGTTTTTCCTTTGCAAATGCTCTTAGTGATAGGTACATTTTTGTGTTTGCAGTTTTTGCATTTGGCATTTACATGTTTGCAATGTGTTTACAGCCATCATGCAAAAAAGTTACAAATAGAAAAAACAACCATTAGTAAAGACAGTTAAACAGCCATAAAATGACCACTCTTTATTACGACTAGTTTGGAACAGGACACACAGTGAAGGTTGCTTTATGGACAATTTCCCAGGTTTCCATCTGATGATAGACTAACGACAGGCTGCATTGATTATTAGTGACTGGCTGATGCAGCTCTGCCGCTCTGATCGAATCTCCATTGTGCAAACGGAGGTTTGATCTCCTCCATTCATGGAGGAATGGCAAATGAAGTGATCTGTTTTTCCCCTCATCCTATGTCAGCAGCTTTGACCTTCTCGTGCTCCGTCATGGAAACCGCTGAAGGACGTCCTGATTGGCTGACGGTGCACTTCCTGCCTATCATCGGCTGCCAAGGTGTAGAGGTCTGGCTGGTGTGTGGGCACTTGATGAAGCAGAGGGATCGATGGAGCGAGGAATGATGAAGAAATGAGCAGGAGGGAGAGACACACTGCAAAAATGACTGTGACACATTTGGTGATGGTAGGAAGAAATTTCCAAAGAGGACGAGGAGGAGGAGGAGGAAGGTGATCAGTGAGTGAGATAAAAGAATGAGATGGTTAATACTCAACAACAGGGCTAAGGTTTCTGTAACACTGAACTGAACCATTTCTGAAAGGCAATGACATCATCTTCATGTTTTCTACTTCAAGCCGCCTTGTTCCTATGTGGAACTTGAAAGAGATGAACCTGTTATTCTGTGGGAAACGTAACCCCAGCAGTCCTCTGAAGGTTCTCTGAGAGTCAGAACAATAATAAGCAGCCCAGCAAATGATTGATAAGCATGAGGAACCCTAAACTGCTCTCTGGTAGGTTGCCAGACACTTGGGTTTATTTATCTTCATATCGGGGCGCGTCTGTGTTTGAGTTCGGCCTCTGGGGAAACCACATGTCCTGAGAAATAACCAAGCTCTACAAAAAGACCACAAATATAAAGCTCATCTTTCAGCCTGCATCAGGAATTCCTGTCTAAAATGTGACAGCAGCAGCAAGGATGATCCTATGTCGCTTTATCCCTCCACCGACAGAGAAACACACAGATAATGTTCTGAATGTGTTCAAATGCCACAAAGGTGAGAACACAAACACTAAAGGCTGACTTTATGCAGACAAACTGGAATTATTGAACCACTAAACTTTGCAGCTTGGTGACCTCGGCCCATAGGGTTTCATAAGCAAAATCCTCCCTAAAAATAAATCATGACAGGCTTCACAATTACCAGGTCTGCATTGTCCTTCTGGTATCGTTGTAAAGGTAAGAGCTAAAACAACATTGTTCCAGTGGAACCACCACAGCTGTTGCTATGTCTGGTTTATTTACATTTAAACAAGTTTAAAAGTCTAATATTGTCATGATTCCGGGTTCCTCTGCCTCTTTTGTGGGCTCAGTTTTCTGTTGCCTTGTGCCCCCTCTCTCCACTAGGTGGTACCAGGTCACGGATGGATTGTGGTGTGGCGTTAGTTGCACAGCTGCGTCCTATCTAGCCTCATCAGTCGGTGTATAAGAAGAGACTCCTGTCAGATCATCAGAGCCGAGTGTTTTGCCTGTGTTGGTATCACTAAGCCTCCAGAGTTCATCTCTGTTTCTCTCTCCTTGTTGCCCTGAGCTAACCGCCTCTCTTTCCCTGTTGCCTTCAGGTGTTCCTGCGACCATCTGGATCCACTGGATCTAAACCAGCATTCAGTTTCCAAGTTCCTCTTTGTGACGCTGTGGAAATTACCCACTGGTTGCCCGAGCTCCTGGATTCACCTTCCTCGTTGCCTTCCAGAGTTCAAGGTTTTATTCCCGTCTGACAGTCCTAATCCTCCTCTGGCTCTCCATCTGGTCTGTGTCGGCCTGTCCGCTCCCCACCGCACTCCTCCGTCATCCCTGGACCTCAAAAGAGACTCTGAACCATCCAGACTTCTCCCTGAAACTCTGTTCATCAACTACCGTAAGAGAAAGGAACACAGACTCACTAGTACAGCACTGTCAGCTCCCACAGAACTGGAACTCACCGCTCTGTTTTCTCCCTCAGTGATTGTTGCTTCCAACACCTGCCGGTTGTCTCTGGCCCGGTGTGTCTTTGCAGTCATGTAGGAGTCTCCTGTGGGATCAGAAATAAAGAATAACATCTCAACCTATTTAATGTGTTTATCATGTAGATTCACTAATATTTTTTTAAGTCAATCACTGTTTGCTGTTATAATTCCTAACCAATGATCCCTCTAAATTGCACGCTTGAAAAGTTAAAGAGTATGTCTCCCTGTAGTTATATATATCCCCCTCCTCAAACCACCACCTCAACGTTTTGGATAGGTTTCAGTTCTTGGATGATCCCAGAGGCTATGTTGTCACGGGCTTAAATGCCCCTGAGAGGGTCTCTGAAAGCAAACAGGCTCTGGGTGACCGGTCAGACAAAGAGGGTTACAAAAATCGCCCATGATGACAAAAAATTAGGACACGTGAAGTCACCTAGTATGGCAGAGCTGGAGCAAGGGCTGGGGTAGGTGGTTAGTCGCCGAACACCTGGTTGTCTGGTTCTTCCTTGTGGGACCCGGACACAAGGCTATCCCCCAGTGGGCTCACCACCTGCAGAGGGAACCATGAGGGACCGATGCAAAGAGGATTGGGCGGCCGTCAGAGGTGGAGGCCTCGGCAACCCAATCCACTGAGTCATAAACTGGTTCTGTGGATGTGGATGTGTCACCTCGCTGGAGGAAAGAAGCCTGAGCTTGTGTTGGAAGTAGAGCAATGCCGGCTAGAAATAGCCACAAGATACAAGATGTTAAACTGCTGTTTAAGAACTGATCAGTCATAGCTGTTTGGCTATCCTCCATACATTGCCTGGGGTCTGGAACCCAATTCCTAGAGAGTTCTTCTTCTGACCACAGGAACGCATGTTTTAGACTTAGAGGCGCAGAGCTGTCCACCGATCACCACCTTTTGGTAAGCTGTATACGCTAGACAAGTAGGAGGCCGGACAGGCTTGGCAGGCTCAAGCAAGTAGTGAGGGTCTACTGGCAAGATTGTATTGAGGTCTCAGTCAGAGATATGTTCAACTCTCACCACCAGGAGAGCTTCTCCCAGATTCTGCTGCAATTTTTGGTTTTTCTTGAAAGCTGAATTTCAAGTACTTAGCTCTGTGTTTGGTTTCAAAATGCCAATGTATATTGTATTATTTCACAACGGACACTATCCCATAACACAAAAGACATAATCATTTTTCACCTTAAAGTACAAACAGGTATTTGTTTTCCCATCATTCATGAAAGAGTCTTCCTTGTAAATAGATAATTCTTTTCTTAGACATTTGATGTTTCAGCTTGAGGTGACTCTGCTGCACTCTAGTGGCAAGAAGATGTAATGTTGGCTGGTAATAATCGGAAGCCATTGTGGGAGATGTAGTTTGTAGTAGATTCATGCTCAAAACCAATTTAAGTCAATCAATGGGCCTGTAAAACAATAGTGGGAGGAGAGCAGGCCACATAAAATGCAGGTCTCGAGTTTGACACATTGCGCCATAGCAAAAGACTTTCAGTGGGCCTCAAAACGATTCTAGCAAACCATCTGGCACCTCCGTAGGGGGAAGCAGTGCTTCACTAACTGTTTTTAGTGGAAGTGGAGAGTTGCTAATGGTGGAATGAATACTTTGAGGATCTCCTCAACCCGGCTGATTCCGTGGTGGAAGAAGAGATGGGGTTTTTGGGACTGGATTTGTTCATCACCCAGGCCGAAGTCACCGAGGTGGTTAAAAACACTTTGACATGGTCTCGAGGATGGATGATTTTGTGGCTGACATGCCTCTTCAGGATCGTGTGGAGGACACGAAAAATGTCCCTGTACTTGGTGGTTCCCCTTGATAAGAGGGTGAGTTCCAATTATAGGGGGATGTCATTTCTCAGCTTCAGCGGAAGGCCTATACCAAGGTCCTGGAGAGGAGATTTCAGGCTGATTGTTGAACCTCAGCTTCACAAGGAGCAGTCGGGTTATTGTCCTGGCTGTGGAACAGTGGACCAGCTGTACACTTTATGCAGGGTTTTTGAGGGATCATGGGAGTCTGCCCAACTGGTCCACATGTGTTTTGTAGACCTGCAGAAGGCATTCAACCTTATACCTCGTGCTGTCCTGTGGGGGGTGCTTCAGGAGTATAGAGTTGGGGGCTCTTTACTAGGGGCTATCCAGTCTCTTTACAAGTGGAGCAGGAGTTTGATCTCCATTGCCATCATTTAGTGAGACTTGTTCCCGGTACATATTGGACTATGATAGGGCTGCCATCTGTTACTGTTTCTGTTCATAACCTTAATTTCTAGGCGCAGCCAATGGCCAGAGGGCTCTTGTTTGGGGTTTAGCGGATCTCTTCCATGCTTTTTACATATTACATGGTCCTGCTTGCTCCCTCCTGCTAAGACCTACAGCATGCATTGGAGGAGAGTTACTTCCTTAAGTGGAGGATTTTAAGTATCTTGGGGTCCTGTTCATAAGTGAGGGGAGAATGGAACTGGAAATCGATAGACAATTTGGTGTACCTGCTATTATGCAGCAAGGCAAAGCTCTCGATTTACCGTTTGGTCTATGTTCCTACCCTCACCCGTCAAGAAATCTGGATTGGGACTGAAAGAATGAGATCCTTGATACGAGTGGCAAAAATAAGCTTTCTCTGCAGTGTGGCTGGGCTATCCCTTAGAGATAGGGTATGGAGGTCGGAGTACAGCCGTTTCTCCTCCACATCGACAGGAGTCCGCTGAGGTGGCTCAAACATCCTTTTCAAAAGCCCCCTGGACGTCTCCCTTGGGTGGTGTTTCAGGCACGTCCCACCAGGAGGAGGCCCAGGGGACAGCCCAGGACACACTGGGGGGACTTTGTCTCTCCGCTGGCCTGGAGGCGTCTTGGGCTTCCCCCAGCAGAGCTGGAGGAGGTGTCTGGGGAGAGAAATCTGTGACTCTCTGCTGAAACTGCTGCCCGCGTGACCCAGTCCCAGATGAAGCGGAAGACAACGAGGACAAAATAAATTATATAACAGTATAAGTATTTCATCAATAAGATCCATATATA
>JAUZNJ010032408.1:0-13688 GCA_034780135.1 Jordanella pulchra | reverse complement strand
ATAAACTGTTTAACTTTTTCTCGTTTTCCCGTGTGGTGTTCTGCATGTGGGTTCGTCACCTTAAGCCCACCATGACAAATATGTCATGTAAACATACAGCTTACTTACTGTAATTATATGGCTAATTGTGCTTCTGCGGTTCAGTTTCCCTGCAAAAAATAAATGTTGTTGAACTTCAAGCACTAATGTTTGAAGAGCAATTCTTTGCTTAGAAATTAAAAATCTGTATAACACCGTAACTTTGTCATGTAATTTATCCTGTAGTGTGAAAGTGTTTCCCTCCTTGTGGATTAGTTCTGTTTTTTATAATTTTTGTTCAAAAACAAATACCTGATTGGAGTAAAGACAAAATGGGTGTAATGTAGTTATTTCTAGGGCTAATTAGATCATACAATGTTTTTCTCTCAGCTCGCTTTGCTCAAAGAAAAAGACACTAAGCTGTTCTCTGACTGTGGGATTTCTGTGTTGTTAATGGTCAACTTTTGCTGAGGCAGTGACCACAGCAGCCCAGAAACTCTCTGTGGAGGCATATTGTCTTTGTCCATTGTAAATCTTGCGTTTGAAAAAGACCCAAGAATATCAAAAACAAATAGCCAAGGAACAGAAAGAGCCCAGGTTATAATTCACTGAATCCTGAGGCCAAATTTTCTTCTTGTTAAAAAGTGGAATAATTGCAAGTAATGGAGCATTGTCTTGGATAAAGTATCACGGGCTAATTGAGTGCTGTAGAATCGTCTGGCTCCAGAGAGAGGCTGGGAAATGGCCGCCAGTGGATGTTCCCTCTCCAACATGCTGCTAAAGCCTGACAGTAAATGGTGAACAATTATTGACCGTGCCTCACACTTATCCATTTGGCTAAATCAAGTCATTTTGTTCATAAAACCTTAACATTTCTCTGGTGTTTTTTGCCTTGTTTTTACTTTAGTTTTTAATTGTATTTCTTCCTTCTTTTTATGTCTGAGAACCTTATACTGTATTTAATCTTTTTGACACTTCAGTGGGTTGCTGATGTTTTATTTGTTTGAATTGCAGAAAATATGTACGTTGTTAGACAATGTGACACAGTTTGCCTGTGCTACGATACCTAGAAGTGTTGTTTAGGTATTTTATTCATGATTCTCTTAACAGACACATCCTGATTACAGATAGAAGAAATTAGCAGCAACCTTGGCAGTAAATGAATTAGTCTCGCGTCAGGTCTCTGCTCTTTTGTTCTTCTTTTATTTTTTTTTCTTAAAAACATGGTTTTCAGATGTTTTTAGCTTTCCATACTTCTCATTTTGTCCTTCAAATTTTCTACTTTAATCATTTTTGCGTACAAGGGGCCACATATGCTGTTATGGCCATGTTCAAGGACTGACACTCAATCTGAGTGAGAAACAGGCATGCTCAAAAGAAAAACTTTGAAAGACTTACAGAAATTCTGGAGAAATGTTGAGGCATTGAAGAAAGATCTGAAGAAACTCAGAAACTATAGAGCCAGTGTAATCACTTCATCTTCTGAAACTTACCAAGATGTTAAATTCTCCATTCATCTTTCTTCCAAGTGTTTGAACTCTGCAAGTACTGTATGATAACAGCCCAAAAGGGGGTGGTCTCCCCTTTCTCCCCTGAAATGTGCTATACAAATAAAATTTGATTAATTGATTGATTTAAGCTTTTCTTTTTTGTTTTTTCTCCTTTCCTTAATACACTCAATACTCCTATGTAATATCGGAATATTATGGACTCATTTGTTTTGATTTCATTGCATGTGTGAGGAACATAGGAAAAATCTTGACATGTTAGCTGAATTTTTCTTCCACTGTGTTCATCAAACTGTTTAAAGTTTAAAATGGTAAATGGTCTATACTTATTATACTACATTCAGTCATTCCCCTATTCATGCACTCACTGATGGTGGTAAGCTACATTTTGGCCACAGCTGGCCGTGGGCTCACTGACAGAAGTGAGGCTGCTGTACACAGGCGCCGCTGGGCCAACTGACCACCATCGGTAGGCAATGCTGGGGAAGTTTCCTGCCCAATGACACAAGGAGAACGAAAACTGGAGCCGGGGGTTGAACCGTCAACCGTTCGGTTTGATCCGACACTACTGTCACTTCTCTTAAAAAAGAAAGTAGTAAGGAGAAGTAGAAGAAAGTAGTACATTTGGACAAAAACGGTTTACCTAAACACGCTAATTTAAACAAAGATGGTAAATAAATGCAGCATACTATTTATTTACTTGCATATTTATAAGATGGTAACTAGCTGGTTACTGGTTAGTCAAGCTGAAATGAATGCAGCAGAAATTTATAAAGATAAATCCGGAATGTAGAGTTAGCGGTATAGAGTGGATGAAGTAGGTAAAAACACTGTACTTTTGTTTTTGACCCTACAGGAAACCCTGAGTATTGTCCCTGTAATCTTTAACACATTGTTCCAACTTGATCTCTGAAGCTGATGAGATCTGTTGTGCAGTTGCATGTTTGTACGTCACTTGACACCGTTCAGCTGAAATGAGTTGCAGCTTTCCTTCAAGGTCACCCTCATCAGACTTAGTCAACATTGTTCTGGTCCATGAATATGTAAATTGTCTTTTTGTGCTCCATTTGAAATCAGATCAATTGAGACTGGAGCGGATTTCCTCACTGACTGTTAAATACCAAGAAAGCTCATTGACATGAGTGACAGCTGCTGCCCTTCTCAGGTGGAAGAGAGAGAAGAATAACAAGACATTGGAGCAAGCACATGTAAAGGTGTATACTAATAAACACCATAAGCAATTATTTGAGTTTAGTAATTGTTCATCATTTGTTGCTATAATGGTTGAAACCAGAAAAGGTGAATTGTGCTGACTTATAGTAAGGAAGTAAGGTGCAGACATTTACAGCAACGTTCAGAATAAAATTGTCTAGATTCCTCTCAAACACACGCGGGTCATTCCTCAATAATTCATACAGGTGTGGATTACCTCTGCAGAGAGGGAGAGTTTACATTCAGGTAAAAAGTGATCTATTTCACCCCATGTACCACCTCATTTCCTCTTACAACTTTCATCTCCATCAGACCCCCTCAGCCATATCATCTCAATTTGACCCTACAGGAAAGCCTTTGAATCTTCCTTACGTTGAAACATGCATGCATGAGCCAGACAGCTGGTCTCCTTCTCCTCACAGAGGAGGCATTCAGTCCCCCCTACCTCTGTCTGGTCCGTTCCAGCTTGGCTCAACGTGACTCAGTTAAGTCTGTTCATCTCCCTTTGAATGGTCCGGTATTGTTTTACGCCAGGATCCTCTTACCATTGGCAACAAAAAGAGGCAGACACACACCACTCCTACACCCACACAAACAGAGGAAAAGGCTGAGGAGCTGGGTCGACTCTGAGAGCAGCAGTTAAATTTCTCCCAGTCGTCTGCCTAGAAAGCTGCAGGAAAAGCAGGATACCCCAATGTTCTCCACCTTCCATCACGGTAGCTGGGATTTTACACTTCTTTTTTAGTTTTCTTCTATTTTTACAGAACTGTTTTTTTCATTTGCTTTTGTATTATCATGAAGCAAAACTGTTGCTGGGACTCAGCTCTGTTGCCACAGGTAGGAGAGACAACCTGAGATATAAGGAAAAAATACAACAGGTTTAGTTAGTGTTATTTTTATTTTCTTTTAACTTTCTGTAATACAATAATTTCACAATACCGCCTGGTTTTCAGACGGGTGGAGGGATGCCAGCAGTTTACAGTTCTAGTAAAGTGTGCACTACTTATAGTGAGTGTTTTGCAAGGTATTTTAAAAGAATATGGCTGGACTTGCAGTTAGCCACATTTTTCTGCAAATAGTATAGATTACAGATTATACTATAGATTATAGATCATATTTAAACATACTATTAAAAAAACATGTAATTTTCTTTTCGTGCTATGTTTTAGTTTAATTTATAGTAAAAAAAATCCCAATCTACTGTTAAAAAACATGAATTGAAATGCCACCAAAAGATTGTTTCTTTTCTCCCCAAAATGTTCCCTCTTCACATAAATCCATTGGACTGAGTTGTTATGAAAACACTGGTAAAATAGGAAACATGAGCCAGGAAAACCTGTGATATCAGAGAGTTGGTACTCTAGCATAGAATACAAGATAATCTAGACAAGAAAATAAGAAGTGTTTACGTAGAGGGTTCCTGAGGTCTTTGTTTTTTCTGACAACTTTGCATCTCTCATCCAAAAGGCCTCTGTAGTTCTGAAAGACTCTTTAGGTTTAAAGACAAAGTAGCTTTTACCAAACCACCTTTATCAACTCAGGAGACAACAACATCCGTTTTTTCATAGAGGACACCAGAATCAAGAAGCTACCTTATTTGGACTGTCTAAGAATATTTTTTATGCACAATATTCCTGTGGATTTCAATATCTTAGTAACACTTGAGCACAGACTGAGTGGCTGGAAAAACACTCAGACACAAGCTGTGCAGTGGGGGATATTCAGTGCGGTGCAGCGGCAACTGTTCCGATCTAGAGAAACAAACAGATCTCCCATGTCAGGATCTAGGTTGTTTGGGTTATTTTGGGGTTTGATTATAGCTTTGATAATTGCTGTCTCATGATGCTTTAGTTTGGAGCTGTTTTGTGTTTTCATTGTTATTGTATTTTTTCTTAATGCTAGTTTCATTTTGCTAGTTTCCATGTCTACTCTCCATTGGCCCCTGCTGCCATCCTCCCTCTCTCCTCAGTCTCTCTACTGATCTTCCCTCTCACACCTGCACACTATCAGCCAATTAGCCCCAGTCTTTCTGTTCAACATTCACACCCGCAGTACTTAGACTCCTCTCTTGCTCTCACTCCTCGCTGGTTCTTTTGTTTATTCACCTGGTGTTTTCCCTGCACATGCTAGTCTGTGGATTCATGTATTTTTTTATGTTTATAAGATATGTTAATCTTTATTCTTTAAAATCCCAAATACCATTTGCTGCCTCTGCCTCACTGCATTCGGGTCAAACATAAAACCACAGCTTGACATCCCAAAGCAGAAGAATCATCTGTTTAGGTCGAGATTAATCAATTTAGGTCTATTTCAACTGCTTTTCTTTCAATTATGTCATGGATTGTCCTACTCACTTTAGACACTGTTTTAAATTTAAAATGTTAACAGGAGTCAGTCTGTCACTAATGCTCATATTTACAGTATGCATTAACTCAAACTAAAGTTGAAATATTTATGTTGATGATGGAAAGAATCCCTTTCAGTGTCCCTATCAAAATAAAATATAAGAGTGTTAACCTTGTTGACATTTTCTGGTAAGTTTAAAATATTTGTAGTGTTTGTTTTTCCTGAGATACAGATGAAAGCAATAATAACTGCTCGGGATTGTTGATCACCTGATTTCAAGCTGGAATGAAGCAGGCGTTCTGTAGCAGAGCTAGTGTGTGCATCTGGTTTGTGTTCCTTCCAGAACCTTCTCACGGGGCTTAAATATTGAACATTTGTAGAGTCCTAAAATCTTCCTCTGAGTAGTTTTATTTCAGTGCCAGTAATTAACTTCAATGAAACTGCCATAAATGATGTCTGTAGACAGCAGAGTGCAATCCTAATCAGAGCTCACTTTTTTCCCCAAGGGTTGGGATTTGCACAGTTCATTTAAAATCCACAAGACCTACATATTTTCACTCAGTTTGGAGTACCAATCCATTGTATACATACAAGTAAAAATAAAGCTATGTGTCTCACAGTGCCTCAACAGCTGTAAAAGGACCTATCTAAGGTTGGCAGACATTATTTACATGAATGGCCTGGGCTCCAGACGCCAATCAAAACACTCACAAAAAAGGCCAGGTAGATTGAAAAGGTTCTAGGATGTTAGGTTCTGGGGAAATAACTTTTAAGGCAAGGCACATTTATTTATATAGCACAATTCAGTACAATTTCAATGTGCTGTACATGAATTAAACAATAAAATCTAATAAAAATACAAGTAGTATAAAAGTACGTAAGGAACCTATTGTTGAAATGCATCTTTATATCTCAATGATAAGGAACAATCATTTGAAGATTGCAATGTTCATATTTTGGATTGTGAAGACAAATTAAGTTTAAGTGAGGATTAAAAAAAAGACCACCTACATTTAAACATTAAAACCTGCTCAAGATATAAGAGGGTTGAACTTTCGAAAGCCCATAGTTCTGAATACCATTTAAAACAGGGGTGCTCAGTCAATTCCTCAAGAGCTACCATCCTGTAACTTTTAGATACAGGATGGTAGCTCAATCTAAAGGCAGGCTCAGACCCTCATTTAGTTCAACAGAGGTATGGTAACTAGCCACTCATTTGATTGAGGTCTGTTAAAAATGGGGTGCAATACAAAGTTGTAGGATAGTGGCTTTTGAGGACTGGACTCAAGAACCCCTAATCTAAAAAAAATATAATGTGACAGGAAAACATCTGATGTGGCATTACTAAGTCTATGTTTGTATGGACAAGTGACAGACCCAAAGGCTGAACTGATAGAGGCAAGTACCAGTGACCCATGAGTCATTAATGGCCTTAATAATTGTTTTGGGGGTTGTTCTTAATACAGCAGGTCACCTTCAGCCCATTTTCAAAACAGGTGAAGCCTTGAGAGATATTTTCCAGAAACAAAAAAAGTCCCGATGTAGAAGTAAATATCTCATACATAATATATATATATATATAAATATATTATATATATAAATATAAATATCTCTCAAGGCTTCACCTGTTTTGAAAATGGGCTGAAGGTGAATATAATATGACCTAAGTACTTAGGTCCAATGCTAGTATTATGTCAAAAAGATTCAAATACAGCAAATAGACATTAGATAAAGGCACTGAAACAATAAGATCTCCCATGTCAGGATCTAGGTTGTTTGGGTTATAATAGGTTCATAGGTTTTAAAAATGAAACTAGATGTTCAAACATTCTTAACTATTGCAATATATTCCTAAAAGTATATACAAATTTGCATTTAAAGAGGAATTACAGTTTTCAAATGATACTGCCACATGTGGCCAAAACATAAAACAGCAATATCTTTCTTCTCATTCTTGTATCTCGTGCTCTGACTTGAAAAGTTTTTTTTTTATTTTACTTTTTTCCACCATGCCTGAAGTTGCCATTGGTGTCTGAGTTGAGTTCAGGGGTGGCTCTAGAAGGGGAGCCAGAGGGGTCAACCAACCAACCAACCAACTGTTCCCAATCATTGTTCCCTTTGGGATGTAATTCATTACCCCTGGAACAAGCAGTTCTCCACTAACCCTGGAGGTGGCAGCAGCGAGGAATTTCATACTTTGACATTTTAACGCTGGTATATTAACCAAAAACTGAATACAAAGATGCAGCAAAAATCATTCACAGCAATATAGTACAAATAAAGAGGACTGATACAGAAAGTTTGCTCTTTTATGAATTAGTTTTTAAGTTTTCTAGGGGAGAGTTTTGTCTCTGCAGTCACCTGAGAATCTTCTCTAAAGATAAAGAACATTGCTCAACTCAGTTAATGTATTTGTTATATGGAACCATAAATTCATTAAAAAACACTAATTTATACATATGCCCATAGATTTTTCATCAAGGAGCCTAATGAAAATATGGTCCATCTTTAATGATTAATTTGGGAATAAAGATGTTGTGTCCATTCATTTTCCTATTGTGTTATTTTGTTCAGCATAGATTGACCATTAGATGTTTTTGGTGCCTATCCATTTTCAGCCACCCCTTAGTGCACATTGGTCCCTGTCCGATCACCCCTATGAACATTTCCTTGAGCTGTCACTGGTCAGGCACCATGCTAATGTGGGCACCTGTGGAAATCCCTAAGCCACCCCTCGGCCACCCGAGTAAACATTTCCTATAACCGCCACTGGTTGAGCTGGATAATTATACATATTTAAAAAATGTAATTAGGGTTAGAAGATCTTACTGCCGTTTCCCCATCAAAAAAAATTCTCCTTTGTTTTGTGTTGTCCAACTTCACAACCATTGACACAGGACAGTGTATTACAAGATTGTTGGGAACGTCACACAACAGCTGAGTTCCAGATACAAGCTGTTCTGAGTCATTTTTCATCCACCACTCTGTTATTCATCAATGGTCCAAAGTCATTCATCTTATACTACCACATATTCTTTAATCTTTCAGTTCTAGCTTAAAACGTTATCAAACACAAAAAGAAAGATACAGTTGTCAGCATCTTCTTCTAAACATCTGCATTGTACCAGAAGATGTAAGCAAATCTAAGATTTGATTTTGGAAGAGTGGCAAAAAGAATGAGAAGCTTGTAAATTTAAGACATTATAGTATATTGCTCTAATACATAGTTAAAAGATTTGGCAGTTTACAGTATAAAACAAACATTCATCCAAAAATGTGCTTTCAAAGTTGAGATGTGTATTTGTTTACCACTTTTTCTGAAAGTCTTTAAGCATATATTAAAATACATGAATGCAAAATTGCAGGAACTCTAGGTATATCAACATAAGTAATGCTTACAATTTGAAGTAAAATTTAAAGATGAATCATCAACCTTGCAAATGGGGACCATTTGACAAAGCAAATACAAAAGAGTTGGGTTTCTTTAGATTACCATGATGGTTCTTTACTTATCTTGGGTGAATGCATAACTCCTTAGTCTTGAAGGAAAATAAAAAGAATGTTAGTGATAAAAACAGTTGATAAGGCCTTGAAAAGGAGAAAATAATGTTTGCAATGTATGTATATATGTGTTGGCATCTTTTTTTCCCTTTTTCTGCTTACATAAATGAAAATTACAGGGCGAAAATTTGCCAAATTGAGAAACAGAAATTAGCAAGCTCACAGTACCAGACTTTACCTCAAGGAGGTACAGTAAAGAGTATATTTATGTTCTATTTTATTTTTACAGCATATTTTATTATCAGGCTTTATATTAAATGACATTAGTTTGTAAAGAGGTTTTGTTTGTGTGTACTGTGAAAAGATGAACAGATCTTCAATTTATTAGCTCAACATATTATGTAGCTCTCCTCTGCTTTTATTGCTGCTGGCCACAGGGTTTCTGCTCAAATCCCCCATCTGTTTCAATTAGCTGTTAGCTCAGAGGTCAGTCACACGGGCAAAGAGCCACAGGTGCACCTGCAGTGTTCCACAGAGAAGACAAACAGTACTTTCTTTCTATCACTGTTGGCTGTCACTTATGTCAATAATATCTGTAGGGCTGAAGGATTTAAGGCAGAAACTTGCAGAGGGTGACTACACGTGGTAGAAGTAGAAGGCAATCATCCGTGCCTAAACCACAAGTCCTTTCCTCAACTTATCAACTTGTTTCCTACAAACTTTTTGTCTCGCGCAGACTGGACTTCTGGATTAAAGTCTCTGCTGTAGAATCACCACTGTGGCTGCGATTGTCTCTATATTGGACTGCAGTGAATATCTGTCCCTACAAGCTGAGTAGAGCAAACCTTGGAAAGGCTACCAGGGGATCACGGCTCAACCTTTACATGCTGTTTCATTTGGTGAGTAAGCCAGTCCTTTATTATTCATCAGAATCTACATGTATTGTCTGCAGCATTACACCTTTGTCACCTGAGTTGCAAGAAATTCATAAACTTAGCTTTTTTTTTTACAGTTTTGTAGCATTAAAAACCCAAGACTCAGTGTGATCTGTTGAAATTTAAACAACAGAGCAAGACAAAATGGTGAAATCTTTTTTTACAAATAAAAATCCATCCATCCATCCATCCATCCATCCATCCATCCATCCATCCATCCATCCATCCATCCATCCATCCATTTTATTCCACTTACTCCATAAATACACCGTAAATGTGTTTTGCATGCATCATATATTCATAAATTGTAGAACAACATTTTAGCTTAAAGTCTGTCAGACTCAATCAAGGGCATCTACAAGAATATAGCGCATTTTTATGTCTTATCCTTGATTCTCAGTTTAACTTTTTTTTCCTACCTCCATCATAGTTTCAAGTTTTTTGAGGGGAGGTTCCTCCAAGATTCCCCTTTATTTATCTCCACCCTCCTTTCCCTTACCTGTATTTGTCTGACCAATATTTGTATCCAAGGAACCCATATTTGTACCTCACAACACAATCTTGTTTTGCAATAGGTATGGTTTGTTTGGGATGATGTTCATACCCAGTATTTTGCATGTAGATGACAATAATTGATATTAGTTTCATCTGCCCAGAGCCCCTTCTTTTTCCTCATGTTTGTTGTATCCCCTATATTTAATAGCTTGTGCCAAGCAGTATTTCGTATGGCTCTCTTTCATCAATTACCTTATGCTTGTCACTGTTTTGAAAAAGGCTAGATCTGCATTGATCATAGTTGACCTGAAGACACATTGTCCCATCTGGACTTTAGTCATTGAAGTTCCTCTGCAGTAACACTAAGCCTAAGGGCTGCTTTAGATTATTGTTTTTTAAAACAAAATTCAAAACAATGTGTCTTTTACCAGCCACTTCAAGGTTATGTTCTACCTATGTTGATTTATTGCATGTAATTCAAATAACATCCAGTGATTCCAGTGGCTATAAAGTTGTAACCTTTATCTAATGTATTTGTCTGAATGTTGCATCTGTCACTGTGATAACATTAAACTAAATCGGCAGGTAAAAAGGCTTAATAACTCAGAAACCTAAATGATGTCAGATTAATATGTGAAAAATGAACACAGATGGTTATATTGCACGATACAAATCTAGCTTTACAGCATGATTATAAGCTTTGATAACCAAGTTAAGTTGAAAGATAGCGTGAAAAAAGACATAAACAGAAAATATAATAAACATTTGCAATCAATTTTTTTGCTAGCATTTGATGTTGGCAGCTGTGCTGCACATTTAGGATCTGATTTGTCTCCTAATTACGTCCCTTAGTGTGAGACGTTGAAATTAGGTGCGATTGATTTGGTCTGCTGTCCAAAGATGAAACAAACATTGCTCATTTCTTTAAATAGACACCCTGTGGCTTGTTTTTTATCCCACTGTGTGAAGCATGTCTGTAAGCTGTGCCAAGGAATTTTTGTGTGCGTCATTTAGATCTTCTATTTGTAACGAGCAGGACTGGAACAGGCAGCGCTTTTCAAGTCTAGGTTCATATTTTAACTCTGACCTTATGTTTAATGTACATGTAAAACCTTGATATCAGTATCGGTTCTTGTACCAAAACCAAAAACAAGCAAATGAGTCATTTTAGGCCTGATACAATTCTCTGTTTGCACCAAACTGCTCTTAGGAGTCTTGAAAATCTAAAAGCCACAGTACTACATTGTTCCCTGGATAAAGGGCTTATCTTTAAAGCTAGTGCTCTACTACCAAAGTAAAGCTAAGAACCACTTTGCTCGTAATAAGATAAATGAATCCTGGTCAGGTCACCCAAAGACACAGTAATGCTGGTAGCCTGAAGTAACAAATGATAAAGGATGCAGGAATCCACCAGAGCGATGGGAGATGCTCTCTTGACTCCTTGTCGAACACTGGAAGTAATGCTAATGGTATTGGCCACAAAGAAACTGAGAATAGAGTCTTTGTGTCTCTGTTTATTAGAGAGCCTGTGGAGAATTGAAATATCACACAACAAACTAGCAGGGAGATATTTAGCATCCTTGGAGGATATTGTTTTGTTTTCATGTTGCAAGAACACAGTTTAAATGATATACTAGAAAGAAGGTCATTAGTCTGAAGACCATCTAAAATGATTTTTTGACATTTTTGTTTTTCCAGATTCCTTTAAAAAAATATCATTTCCATGGGGCTGGAAGGGATGCTAAGTGTCTTTAAGTGGTCAAAATACAAATATTGAAGCCTCAACATCTTTTAAAGTCTTTTGTTAAATGTGTCAGCAAACAAAATGCTCTTTTTTGGTTGATGTAGCCCTGAAACTAACCGCTGATATTTAATGCTAAGGTAATTACTTCATTATTATAAGCTTGTAATCAACTTAATGCTCAGTGACACCCAGGCTATATTATTCATTCATGGATTGTTGTACAATATTAATGACAGAATAACTGACTTAAAGGACCTTGTCTTATTTTACTCATACCTTAGACTAATGATTTTTTTTTTTGTTATGCATCTAGTTACACTTAATAAAAATGTGTTTTGTTTTAATATTACAATTTAGCTTTTTTCAGTTCTCTGAAAGAGCAATGATTGTTTAATAGCTGAAGTAATACATTCTAAACATGAAATGCAGGCATTTTTATAAAGCAGCAAAATAATGTGTCAGTCCCCTTGTTCCCCCTTTTCATATTATATTTGTACTACAGGCCTGTTTAACCTGAGCAATGGGAATATTTAGTGAAACATCAAGTCCTCCAATGTCCATTACTTTGACATAATGGGTGTAAACTTTATTTTTTGCATCTTTGATGGGATGAAGGACATTGCTTTTCCCATCATTATTTTCCATACATTTAAGGATAAACCATCTGGAGATAAAGCAGCAATAGCCGACACAGAGTCACGATTGTTATTACAATAAAGTAAAATAATTCTTACAAATATTCACATAAATATTTAGAAGGTAAGCTAGACCCGTGTTGGTTGGTTGAGTCAGTTATTATAATCATAGTGAAAGAGTTGGTTTTCCTCCAAATTTGCCTTATTTACCAAACGTGGTACATTTATCTTTATGCAATTAATCAGTACTTTATAGAAGGATTGAACATAAAAACAAACATTTTTAACAAACATTATTTTCTTGGAATAACTGCTGATACAAAAAGAGACATCTACAATAAGAAAAGAAAGACTTGGAGGACAATTTTTCTCCAGTACATTCAGTAATAAGCAATCATATATAAAGGCTCAAATATATAAATACATCATAAATTAATACTTAGATAAATGTATTAATGGTGCATTTTAAGTAAATTCTAGTTACTATATTAACTGAGTCAAACTGTTTTTATAACCTTTTTCCAAATTTTCAAATTACATTTTGAATGCATGGTCTAGAAATGTATTCCTCAATAAAAAAACTGTCAATAAATAGTGTATTGTATTATCAGTAAACTTTTAAAAGTTATGACTAAAGCAAGCAATCAAAAGCTTAAAATTATTGTACAATTCAGACAAACTGACTGCTTGTAACTCCTAACTTGAGTGATACTTTTTCCAAGTCAATTAATTACACATTTCTCTCATCTTCTGTGTGAGTCTTTATGTTTTTTCAAACATATGTTTGAGTGAAAATTTAATTGTGATACCAGGATATCATTTTTTCAGGGAGTAAAACTTGATATCTTTATTAAAGACAACAGTGTGCAACATGTGGTTCAAGAAGTCTTGGTCATTTCTCAGCTGATTAACGATGATCTCACATATGTCAACATCCGATTGGTTATATAAGCATGAAAGACAATAAAATTATACACCTAAACTTGCATTTTAAATTATGCAACATGAGCGTCTGTATTTTTGCAATAACAAAGACCAGAAAATATATTTCTTTAACTATAATATTTTAGTATAAACGGGCCGAGAGGGACTTCTGTTTCTTAGTGGCTCAGTAGTTGTGTAGTACCAACAAAAAAATACTGGGTCCTGTATTAACGAAGCTAAGATCTGTCTTCATTAGCAGCAGGAAGCAGAATAATTGGTTACTTCATTACAGTTGATTCCTCTGAGAATCCATGCATGATTATGAAAGTTAACATGGCCATGGAACATGGGAACTCAGTACTCGGGGGGC
>JAUZNJ010032407.1:0-13688 GCA_034780135.1 Jordanella pulchra | reverse complement strand
GGGGGTAATCTGATGCAGCTAAATGAAATCAAATTCAATCAAATCGTTTTCGAAATTAAAGTACAAGAGTTGTACTTCCTTACAAATGTGAGCTAAAGTATGTTGAAATTCAGTAATTTCAAAAATGTAAATCTTCATAATTGCGATATTTTCAAGAAAAAGGACGTACAATTAAAATAGAACATGAGTACAAATACAAAGCATCAGATTATCATTAGTAAACAATTACTGTTGCTGTTTCCACTGTAAAAACAAAATCACTACTTTGTGTTGACCTACAAACACAATACAATGTTTGTGATTTATCCTGATCAAACGTGATCAAGCTCAGTGGTTTGGAAGATTTCTATCTATTGCTGCACAGCTGCTCTGTCCTGCAGTGAAAAAGACTAGATGATGACGCTTCAGGAGACAGAATGTGTCAACTATGGTTAGCCACCGGAAAGAACGGAGGAGAGGAATGAAAGATAAGAAGCAGTAGAAAAAAACAGTGGGATGCAACAAACAGAGGAGGATGGTGTGTTTGAGGCCATGGGGGATGTGGGTGATTTCAGATGAGATAGATGGGAATGAAACGGATCAAGTGGAGAAATGAATGGAGGCTGAAAAATAACTGGGTGGCAAAAAAAAAGGAAGAGAAAAAAAATCCAAAACATAAAAATGATGCAAATCACACTTTAAAAATTCCTGCTTCCTTTTCTGAAACATGTCTAAAACAGTAGTATTAACCTAAGTTAAATAAAATATGAATCACATAAAAAATATTTGAATTTGGGTTTATAGGTTTTTCCTATCAGGTTAAACAGCCATTTATGAATCAATGTGGGTTTTTTTTAACTGGGTCAAGTGATTGCAGATTAGTATAAACTATAAACCCTTCCAATAAATCATGCACTCTCTATAGTTAACGGTATAATGCTCTCCATTTGATTCCAGTTAAAAGACCGAAGCAGTACTGGGATCAGTCCTGCACATATCTTTAAAACTCGCTGTATCAGAGCGCCAAACAGATGTATCCACTCCACATTTAAGTGCACAAATGTCTGGCAAGCTGGCTGCACAGAGCAATAATCACTCACTTATACTCATGCACACTCACATTCACTCCAAAAACCCTGCAAGCTGAAGACGATGATGTCACGACACAAACAATGGCTCATTGAGCCTGGCGCTGGTGGTCAGGAAGCCGCACCGTGTTAAAGAATAACATCTGCAGACTGGATTGACACAGAGGAGAGAGTTTGGAGCAGAGCCGACATCTAAACCCTCCAGTCATCCAGTACAACGTCAGCCCAGGCTGGGAGGCACTGGGTGAATCCCAGCGGTTTGCTGAGCAGATCAGGGGACGGTGTCTGAATGGCATTCCTGTCTGTAGCTGTAGAAACTGAGCAGAAGGAAAATCAGTGAAGGTTTTCCCCATATGGTTCTAGTTATTGCCTCCCTCCCCCCGGTGGCACTGCGCCGTCTTCCTCGAGACTTTTAGAGCTATTAAGGTAATTATATGTAAGGAAGTAACGGGAGCTGCTGCTATATTCCCACAGTCCTGTGAGGACTCTGCAAATGATGCTCAGAGTGGATGAGTTTACGATCACACAAGAAAATCATTAAACTAGTTCAAAGGAGTATTTGGGCTTCGGGAATTTGTGTTTTTATTACATGTTTAGCCGCCATCTTCGTCTTTCTGTGGTTTTGTTTTCTAATGGGTCTAATTTGTCTTGGTTTTATGTATTGCTCCTCCCTTTATCCTCGTCCTCATTTAATCTTGACACGATTCAGTCTTTTACTCTATGTATCTATCCTCCCTGGTTTTTTCAGATGTTCCTTGTTGACTGGTATTGTAGCCGTTGCCATGGTTATGTTGTGAACTTTCCCCCTGCATGCTTAATAGATTCCATGTTTGTTCAGCAGCTGATTGTCTTTTGGACTCCTTGCAACCACTGCATTCTTCTCTTTATTAGTAGTTTTTCTAAATGTAAAGTTCAATTGTTCTGGATTTTTTCTTTTTTGTAATTTTTCACTATTTACCTTTTTATTTGCAACAGTGGTTTAAAACGTATCAGATGCAGTCAGATATTTATTACCCATCATTTTTGTATTTAAAAAATGTGAAGTAACTTTATCTTAACACTTTCAGAAGTGAACCTGAAACTATCCCATTCAGTCCGAACTTTATCTTTGATTAAAGTGTTTTAATGTGTTTTACAATAATTGTGTCAGATAATTAACTTTTATTTATGGATACAATCTGCAGTCTTGCACTAGTTTGAGTGATCAAAATGTGGGTGTATAGAACGGTTAGGTGCCTTAAAAAAAAGACCTCCACCCCACACTCTATCCTCTGTAAGCTCTCACTGCACGGTTTCACGTTACTAATGCCACCTGCTGGTTGAGTCAAGGCTACAACGAGTTAATTACTCTTCTGTCAGATTATTGCAAAGTCTAAGGCTGAGAGAAGACACAGACGAAGGGTGTAACCCTTATAATTGTAAAATTAATCTGACTTCAAACAGTAAGAAGCACCTGTGCTGAAATTAGGACGAGACAAAAATAGAGAGCAGAGCTCGAACCCATGTAGTCAGAAGATCTCAGCTGGGGCATTTCTGCAGGTTTTATCCACAGTGGGTTTTTTCCACGTCTTCCTGAAGACATGCGTGTACGCTCAGAGTTTGAGATGGGAATCTGTTCCAGCTGGATGTGTGTCTCTGATAAACACACCTCCTGTTAGGGATGTAAACTGGGACATGATCAGACCTCGATCTTCTTAAACCCAGAGCACAGTTCAGTGAATATACATTGCTGCACGAGTCAGCCCCTAACGTTAACACTTCTCTGTTGTGATATAAAGTTCTCCTTGATTGATGTTCTCTGTGCTCTGTAAGGTGGAACAAAGCAGATTCACAGCCATTGTTCCTCTGAGCAGCTTATAGAGGCGTTTACGGAGCTGAATGGTCCGAGGTTTGCTCTGTGGAAGCTGATCTAAGGAGCAGCAGTTTGATGATCATTTCTGTTAAGTGGTGTGAAAAACACTTATGACTAAAGATGCAATAATCTCATATTAATATCCATATCGGTGCATATTGAAGGAAATTCTAGATCAGGTGTCAGTGAAATTGGGTCCAACTCATAGGAGCAGATCTATTAATAAATCTGAATTAGGTTAAATATCTCTCGAACAGCAGAGCAGTTCATCCCTTTATCTGTCTTTGACTTAATAATTAGAGTCAATATTAAAGTTTACTGCTGAATATTTGTTTTCAGGGTGAGATTTATTCAGTTAAAACAATTAACTGCCTTCATGACTTTCTTTTCTAACCTTTATACTCCGCAAGTTGCCTTTTGGGAAACAAATCTGTTTAATTCATATCATACATGCTTGTATGGAGGAGTTTATGACAGCCTCCTTAAATAGTAATGATGACATGAGAGCAAACAGAGCTCTGGTTTTGGAAACATGGGGATCTGTAGGATCCAAATTCAAGTATTGGCATCAGATCAGATGATCGGAGCACCCCTACTTATGACATCAGAGTTCATAGGTCATTTTGATCCAACTCAAACAACCACAAAAAAAAATCTTCCACAAAAAAAAGTTGTTTTTTTTGTTTTTTTTTTTTTTAAGTGAAGTCAGGAGTCTAGATATAGGAAACTATCTGAAAAGATAAACTTTTCTATAAAATGTCAAATCATGTCTATTTGTCCTGGGAGAGAGCAAGATCATCCACAGATAAACCATCAACATAGTTAGCTTTGTATGGAGCTAAATTCGGACCTTAAAGTTTGTTTTAAAAAAATTAATGTGAAAAAATATGGTTAAAAGATAAACCTTAAAAATAATTTCAAAGTAAACCTACTTTTCAGATTCAGTTTTCGTTTTAAATCCTGTGCTAGTCAGGATCATATTTTATCCTCAGAGACTAGTGTCTATATTCATTTAAGCTGCTCTATTGGTGAAGCATGTTATTTCTATAAAACCAATAACATAGAAGGCTGATGATGTTTTAACGACGTTTCCAGTTCCTACGGTCCCTGAATGTAACCACTGGGATTGGGTCATGATTCCACGCCCCTGACATCCGAGGCCCCGCCCCCAAAGCCAAAAAAGGGCCATAAGTTTGAAACCCAAAAAAATAAATCACCTAAATCTGAAAAATGTTTGGTCTTTTGAACAAGCTGTTGTGTTCAGTTTTTGTTTTTTATTTTTTCAAACCAACATTTTTTTTTAGTTTTTCTTTTTTTTACAGAGTTTATGGGTCCAGTGGAGATTTGCCTTTGAATTTACTTGTGTTAAAAGAAAACGTTGGATTGTTCTAGTCTGAAACCCGCCTCCTCCTCTTACCTGACAGAGCTGGTCATGGCCCCCCCGCCCTCCATGGCTCTCTGGGAGTCGGAGTGGTATCCATTGGGAATGGCCCAGCGTCCAGGCTGGCTCAGTACAAACTCCGACCTGCTGCCCGGGATGGTCGTCCTCAATGGACTCCCCCCCATAGCACCACCTGGACACACTGAGCTCTGCTCATTTGTCTCCTCACTATCCAGGGCATCTGGTCCAGCCTCCGCCCCTTCTTGTTCCTGAACGGTTTCCAGCTCCAGCTCCAGAGGTTCAGGCCCCTGTAACAGCGACCTCTGCTGGATGAGCGGAGTCAGAGGTGCCTCAAAGCTGACACAGCTGTCCGTCTCGTCCGTGAGTGACAGCACGTCCAGAGAGTCGAGGCTGCTGTAGCATGTGCCGCCTCTTAGTAGGGCAGACTCCACGATGCGCTCAAACGTGGAGCTGAAGCCATCTTTGTTATCCACCACCTTGTTTTTGTCCTTCTCTTCTTCCTCTGACTCTCTCTCCTCTTCTTCGGGAACATAAACTTGCTCCACAATCTGCTCGAACGCTGAGCTGAAAGTGTCCCGGTTATCCGTTTCATCTCTCTGGGGTCCTTCCTCCTCCTCCTCTTCGTCATCCTCCACCTCTGTGTCAGCCTGCTCTACGGTCGATTCAAAGTTGGAGCTGAAAGTGTCCAAGTTTTTAAGTCCCTCCCTCTGTTTTCCCTCATCCTCCTCACCAACACCATCTTCATCATCGTTCTCACTCATACCATTCGCAAATCTGTTGAAACGGAGAGAAAAGAACATTTGAAATTACCAAACAGGACATTTTTAGTCTACTACACCTTCAAACAAATGAAGAGCAAAGACGGCGTCGCTCCGCATTGCTTTGATTAAACAAAACTATCCTTTGACTTCATGCCCATGATGGTTAGTTATTGAAAGATTCAGTTCTGGTCAGAAGCTGTAAATACAACCACAGCCTTAATTTCATTGCAGTATTTTGGCATTTAATAATGCATTTGGACATTTCAGAGACTTGATTAAACAACAATCAACTCCAGTGACTATGAAAAATAACAAGTGTTCAGGGCAAAAACGTTAAATTATTTTTCCTCATCTGCACAGAATAAAACGCATATATGCACCCAGATGTGCATACCAGCTGCTAATATCTGGATAAATGCTACAGAGCAAGCTACAGAGAAAAAAAAACAAGTTTAGTAGTTATAATCAAGGTCCTGGCATAATTCTGACTGGATATTTAACTGCTTCTACTATTATGGTGGAGCTTCTTCAAAGGGCCATGCTTAATGTCAGTCTAGTTCATCCAGTCAAACAGAAGTTTGGATGTGTGGAACCATTCAACAAGTTACCATCAATCTGTAAAGAAATGGGTTTTATGTTACCATGGACCGAAAGCAGGTCGATCAGGAAAGAGCACATCAAAGTGGACCCTTGAAAACGACTGAAATATGCAACGCCTCCTCAGAAAGACTTTGGTCTCAAACTCCTGGCCTCAAGATCTACCTTTATGGAACGTTCAGGTCAATCCCTGCTCCAGCAAACCTGAATTCAATGAGTAGTGTGATACCAGGCGTTTATCAAACCCGATGCTCAGGAGATAATCAATCAGGAATGTACGTAAAGGCTGCAGGGCAGGACTGGAGCTGAAGACCTGTCTGTTCAAAAAGGACTGTCAACCCCTAAAATATCAACTTTCAGGGTAGTGGAGACAGCAGGTCTCCCATCTGTCTGACTAAATGCAAAATGAAGAGCACATGTTGGAGAGAGGAGCCCTCTGGTGTCCTGCACCTTTTAGATGTGTCTACTTCAACAAACCTTCAGTCAGGTTCTCCAAATTGGTGCTAATGGGCTGATTATTTGCCTGAGGTGTGTTGAAGTAGAGACATCTAAAAAGGTGCAGGACACCGGATCCTAAGGACTGGAGCTGAAGAAGCCTGAACTAGGTGGTTAAAAGTTGAACTTAACTAAGTGCTCCAAGTGGACAATCCTCCGAATAAAAATGTCCAAACATCACTAAGGCTCTATGGGGTGAGATAGGTGTCAATAAAAACTCATATGAAACTTTCTGAGTTTCTAAATTGATGTTAATACTCATTAATAAATATAACTGTTAACTGAGTAGCTTTTACATCAGACTACCCTTTTCTCTTTGTTTGACCATTATCTGGAAACCCTCTTTAACCACCTTTCCTCCTGGTTCTGATGCTCTGTTTGAACTGCAGCAGATCGTCTTGACCATGTCTCTACATACCTAAATCCATTGAACTGTTGACATTAGAATATTGGATTAGAAATGATTGTTAAGGAGCAGTTAGACAGGTGTACCTAATAAAGTGGCCGGTGAGTGTCTGTTGCATTTGAACAACAGTAACACAGTTCTGGAAGAACAGGAAGGAAGCAGAGAAAGCTGTTGATTTAACACTTGATGTGGATGCTCAGCATCCTTTATTATGCCCTCAAATTGTGAGGAACATAGAAGTGATAGTGATCTGTACCATAAAGTGAGATAATTAGGTGTTCTTTATGTGATATTGGTGATGGAAACAACACTTCCCAATTATATTAGACAAGCATGCAGGCTGAGGAAGCGGAAGAGGTAAGAGAAGGAGAAAAAAATTGGAGAGGCAGAGCAGGACGGGACATCTTCCTGTGCAGGTGAACATCGTGAGGCAGGAGAGCGGCGGAAAGAAGGAAGAAAAAAGCAAGCAGAGGGAATCGGTCCAGGACCTAGAATGGGATACCGCACCGATCAATGTGAGAATGAAAAAGACTGGAGGAGTATTTTCCCACCAGGGAAACCCACAACCACGACTAAAAAACATCCTGGAGGAAACCTGGAAGTCACTGACATGAAATTTACACCAACCTCATTAATCCAAAACTAAGTTACAACCAAAGTTATGGGAAAAAATAGGAAGGGAATAAGAGAAGACGTACTGAAATATGTGAAGAATTTAGAAGTAAAGCATTTGTTATAAAGGTAATGTTCTCTCCTGTATGATGATATACGGCACATTTTTACATCGGCTGGAATTTTTAAGTCATAATAAAATACTTTCTGTTAAATAAAAATCACTTGGCTGACTGGACCGTTCTGGTAGTTTGACTTTCTTTGTATAATCTAGACTAAATTATATTCTAGGAAACCTCACTGAGGACAACATCTGCTGCAAAATAAAGTCTTTAGATGTTAACTTTAGTCTACCAAATGTATGAGGTAGGGATGCTTTGGTTCACTAACCGCTCGGTTGGCTGAGGGTTAGCTGCTTCGCTCTCTGCAGGTAGCTGTACGTCTTCATTGTCCTTCTCTTCTCCTGTTCTGCTCTGATGATGTTCTTCTTCAGTGGAAGCTCCCCCCTCCTTTAACTGGTCTTTCCCCTCTGCCCTTCCCTCTCCTTCACTTTGTGCCACCCGTTCTCCTGCCACGGTCTCCTCTCTGTGGTCCCTGTCCTCAGCCTCCTCATTGTGGGTTTCAGTCGGAGGATCGGTCGTGGTTGTTGCTGCGTCAGGCCCCAGCGTGTTCTCGGGTGCGGTCGGAGTGGGCAGAGCCTGCCCCTCCTGGGTCATGGTGCCTTTCTCAGAGCGGGATGACAGTCCCCTCTGGCTGGAGGTGAAGACCAGAGCAGCAACTCACCGACCAGGAGGACGCTGGAACAAAAGAGAAACATTAGCTTCATCCGTTTTTCTGCTGATCTTTTTTACATACAGGAAAAACAAAAAATACTCATAATTTTTTATATCGACTCATATGAAAGGCTTATATGGCCATACATTTTTCAGCCTGAGATGAAAATGGTCTCCAAACAATAATCACATTGAGATGATTCAGCTGAGGAGGCTCAGACATGTTCAGATGCCCCCTGGACTCCTCCGTTAGGAGGTGCTCCAGGCACGTCCCACCGGCAGGAGGACCAGGGGACGACCCTGGACACGCCATATGAAGCAGAAGACGACAAATACAATAACAGTTTATTTTCCTGCAAAATTTGTTTTCCTCCAAGGCCTACATAGAGAGGTTAACAAAGTTACGCGTTTCAGAAATTGCCTTTTGTCTGACGTTTCTCATGTCTCAGTACCATTCAGCTGAAGTACAGAGAAGGTTTGTCACTAAACATTGAAGAAAGCCTTGAATACAATCGTCTCCTGGACCCCCAGTAGGACATTAATACGGCAAAAAAAATATAAAGACAGCAGGCAGAAACGGTATGTATGCAGGAAACCAGGTGGAGTCCAGCTAGCTTCACCCTGCTGTGTATTGGCTGTTTGCTAATGGAGAGATTTTAGCTTTTCCTGCTAGAACTTTTCTGCAGAGCGAGCCTCAGGGCTGGACTAAGTTTTGATTTCACATTAAATATTGGACTTGGTTAAACATCCTCAATTTAGAAGCTTTTTTTCGAGCACCGAATCTGATTACTTATTTTTTTATTCTTGGTGATATTTTATAATGAAAAGGACAAATGGCATGTCCATTACTTTAAAAGAAACAAACTTATTTCAATCATCCTCTCTGAGATGTAACCTTTTATTTAAAGGTAACAAAAGCTTTGAAAAACACTTGTAAACAAGTTTCACAGCAAACTTTGGCACAATGTTTGCAGCTCGTATCAAGCAGTGAATTAGTTGAGTAGAAATAAGCACAAATCTCATGTCTTCATGGGTTTGCATAAAAAGTCCATCAGAGCTGCAGCTGATCCAAAACCCTGCTGCCCGTGTTCTTACTAGAACCAAGACAGTAGAGCACATCAGCCAGGTTCTGAAGTCCTTCCACTGGATCCATGCAGCTCAGAGACTTTAAAATCCTTCTGTTAGTCTATAAATCGATCAGAACAGATTTGTTGAACCAAACATGGAGAAGCAGCGTTTAGTTCCTCTGCTCCACTAATCTGGAACAAACTCCCAGAAAACTGTAAACCTGCTGAAAGTCTAAGTTCTTTGAAGTCAAAGTTAAAAACCCGTTTGTTTAAAGCTGCCTTTGACTGTTAACTGACAGATTATTAGTTTCAAGGTTCTGGTCCAACTGTTTGATTTGTTTTCATTCCTGTTTTTATCATGTTTTTATCTTTACAGTTGTGGTCAAAAGTTGACCCAGCAGATTTGGTGCCATTTTCAGCAGACCCATAATAAATTTATGAAAGAACCAAACTTTATGAATGTTTTTTGTGACAAACAAGTATGTGCTCCGATCACTCTATGACAGAAAAATAAGACTTGTAAAACTTATTGGAAACTCAAGACAGCCATGACATTATGTTTATTACAAGTGTATGGAAACTTTTGACCACAACTGTACTTGCTTTAATTCTGCTTTTATTTTCCTTTAATTTTATTGTTTAATTCATGTAAAGCACTTTAATTTTTGGACGATCTAGTAAAGGCAAGTTTATTTGTAGCACAATTCAGTACAAAGACAATTCATTAAATCTTCATTAACGGAAAATTCTGTTAACAGATTTTCGCCCATCCCAAATACATTCTGTCAATATATTTCTATATTTTTATTTAGCTGTGTCATACAGTTACAGTGGTGATCCAAGAGAAGAAAGTTTGTTTTCAAACAAACCATCATCATCCTTAACTGAGCGATTTATTCATTTACGTTTTGATGCCGTTTTGAGTTGTCTTAAGTTTGAATATGAAAAGCAAAATACTTTAATAAATAAACGTTTGAAAAAAAGGCTTATTGGCGTTTTCTCATTTTTGAAAATAAAAAAGCGTTATGATGTGAAAAAGAAAATGAAGTTCAGGGTTCTGCGGAGTAGTTTTTATTTCTACGATGATAAAGATGATAAATTGTCAGACTAAGCTTTGTTATTATAGCAGCTCTGTGACATGCTAAGGCTCAACCATGAGGAAACTCAATCCACCGGTTCAGAGTCTCATCCCTGCTGACTCATCTGCAGCGAGGGACTCATTGCACAACTGCAGTAAAATATTTACTGCCCCTCAGAGCTGTTCTGGCAGCACGCAGATGTAGGTAAGGACCTACTTAAGCAGAAATGAACCCTCCTTAATCTGCCATAAATCCTGCAGACTCTCAGGAACTTTCTAGCATTTCTGAGTCTGAAGGAGCAGACAGAAACGGCACCGATGGTCCAGAGGCTCGGAAGTGAACCAGTTTTGTTTTTTCTGATGGTGCGATCGCTTTGAGCACAAGGAGGATACAGGATGTTTCATCAGACGCGCAAAACGATGATGCAAATCGTGCAGACGCCTGAAATAGCAAATCTGCCCCTCATTTAAAAGTGGAACATTTTGCTTTCTCAGATGTATGTAGCTACGGAAACGTCACATAAAATACAGCATAAAGATACCACACTTATGAACAGAAATCATTTGCTAATGTGTCCTCTGATCCTCTGATGCTGCTTTGGCCTCAAAGGATGCCCTGGCAGATTACTCAACAACATTCTTCCGCAATCCATAATCAGCGATTAGCCTACTGGCTTTATTTATTTATATATTCTGTGAACCGATGCTTTTAGTATATGCTATCTGCAGAAGCATCATTCAAGTCATGCAATCTTTCACTGCATTTTTCACATTTTGGCAAAATGAGTCTAAAAGTGCGTCTGGCCTAAATCATTCATGGATTAGTATCTTCTGACTGTCTTCAAAAGCTGAATTAGTGCAATCTCCGAATAATCACAAACTCAGGTACTGACTGTTCAAAACAGGGCTCCAACTTGGCTTCAGTTTAAAGCCGACCATGAAATAGTCTCATGCAAATATATGTGATGTGCATCTTTTCTGTATTTCACTCATGCAAACATTTGCACATTTAATATGCAGTCAAATGGCCTTGCAGATATGCAGAAATGGAGCAGTGACACGTTGCCATAAATGGAAAGAGTGAACGGTTATGAAACCAGACACGGTAAGTGGGAATTCTCTGTCTCTCTGCGTCTCCTGCGTCCTGTTTTCCTCCCACTCTGCCCTCTTCATCTGTTTCATATTATGTTTGCTGCTTATCTCACAGTCTAACTCCACTTTCTCTCATCTCCATCTCAGCCTCTTATTTAGCCCTAATTGAGTGAAATGGGTCTTATCCGACATGAAAAAAAAGATGAGGAAATAAGAGGAACTATGAATCTGGCTGCAGAGGAGGGAGAGATAAAGAGCGCAGATGTGCAAAGGCATCCCGCATGGCCGGAAGGAGCAGACGGAGCCAGAGATGGCGAGACGGGGTGTTTGTCTCTGCGTCTTTGTGTGCCAGTCAGGAAGGACTTTCTGCGCTCTGCTTTTCAACGCCAAAACACCAGGAGCTCTTCAGCCTTATCAATTTCCTTTAACTGGAATCAGACCAGCTGTCAATCATGTGGACAACACACAAACACACCTCCCACAACACATGGCCAACCAGTAAGAATGGTGTTGGACAAAGGGCCAAACTGCCATCAAATAACTTGTGTTTTTCTGAAACTTGGACACGCACAGACAAACACACACAGCACTAATTTATTGATCTTTGAGATGCCGTGCTGCAGTTTACTGAGAATCCCCACTGATGAGCATAACTGGTCTCTACAGGCATCAGAGATTCAATGCTTCAGAGTAAAGGAACTGAGACATGAAGCTCATCTGGAAGAGGATCAGTTTTTATATCATCTAACATCAATTTAGGCATGAAGTCCATTTTATTTAAATGAAACCAGAGGAAGCTTCACATCGACAGATATCTGTTTTTATTCTGAAGCAGAAACACCAAACCTTTATGAGAAGACATGAAACATTAAAACATGTCTACTCATGTAAAATAGTCGTGGTTTTATGGATTCTGTACAACAAATAGAAGGATAAACATTTTTATTACATGAATGAAAAGCAGGTTTTTTTGGTGATTAACCCTGAAGTATTTGTATTATAGATTCAGGAAAATGAAGGAAAAGGTTAAACATTTTTCCCATTATGAGAACAAAATGTTATTTGGTGAAGCTACCCTGAGGAAGGGACAGGGCAGACTGTACTTCTGATCCTTCAGGTTTTTAGAAAATCTTACTTCTCATTAATAAGTCTGTGAAGGGGATTGGTTTGGTGGCAGCCACTTAAAAAAAATCCAATAAGCTGATAAAGAAGGCAGGTTGTGTTCTGGGACTTTTACGGATTCTCCGGAGATGAAATCACGATTATTCCTAAATTAAATAAAACCCAGAGGATCGTCTCAGTCATACACCAACTCTCTTCAGCCACACAGGGCCACTGTGAAAGAAGCAGATAAAGTCAGATTAATGACATTCAACTTGCTTTTGGGATTAATAAAGACTTTTTGTAATTTAAATTGAATTTTGAATAATGAGATCAAATGAGAGGATGAGGTAGATGTAGAGTAATCACCATCTAAATCACCATCACAATATTCAACCACTGCATCGCCCTTTAAATGCACATTCACATCAATAATCCATCTGAAATCAAGATCAACTTTAAACAAATGG
This sequence comes from Jordanella pulchra, assembly GCA_034780135.1. Taxonomy (NCBI): domain Eukaryota; kingdom Metazoa; phylum Chordata; class Actinopteri; order Cyprinodontiformes; family Cyprinodontidae; genus Jordanella; species Jordanella pulchra. The sequence goes on along the minus strand of JAUZNJ010032407.1, from coordinate 915 downwards.
ATAAAAGAACTTTTCTTTTACAGTTTTAATAAAGTTTGTTTTTGTTGGAGCAGTTTTGACCTGCTTTGGATTTTATCTTGATTTTTCTTTGTAATAATCCCCAGCATACTAAACATTGGCTCTAGGGTTTCATTGTTTTCATGGCCTTGAATGCTCTGTTGTCCAGAGTCTGATCTCAGGGGACATGAAAAACCGCTTACTTCTTGCTCGCTTTAACTCTGTTTTGGAAAATCCCATTTTAGCGTATTACCACCACCTAAAGAGCTGAAGTGAAAAAAATAGTGTCTTACAAGTCAAAAAAACTAAGTCCCTCTAATTTTGGAAACTGCATTTCTTTGTAAACTGCAGTTATATTAAATGTTCAATTAATTGTGTAACCCTAACACAGTTGGGAATTAGTTATAATTGGTCATAAAATTGCTAGATGAGCCCAGAGTTCAAAACACACTCTGCTAATATAAGTCACAGTATTTTCATGTGGTGCAATTCCTAATGATGAAACTGCAAAACGATTAAATAAATAAAAGATAATAAGGATAACTGTAATGATATTTTACATTTAATACTTATTTATCCCAATAAAGAACAAACATCTGACAGGGCCGTTAAGCAGGGCACTATGGGACAGCAGTCAGAGGTTGATAGCAGTGAGGCGATGGGATGGAGATTACCCTGGATTCCCTTTGAGCTCAACAAATGACAGAGCTGGATGATTAGAACTAAAACCAGGAGCAGCAGCTTTAACACAGAGCGGCGTTATGAATTACAGCTTAAATATTGTGCTTGAGATAAATCATGCTTTCCTCTATAAGACTTTATCAACTTAATCAGCTTTCTGTCTATCTATCTATCTATCTATCTATCTATCTATCTATCTATCTATCTATCTATCTATCTATCTATCTGTCTGTCTAT
>JAUZNJ010032406.1:0-13688 GCA_034780135.1 Jordanella pulchra | reverse complement strand
AGTTTTCATTTAATAGACATGAAAGTAGTCACAACATTCTTGTGCATTTAGGACACCCTGAAGTGAGTTCTCAGTTACGCCATTCTGTAATTGCATAAACTATAGGTCTTTTCATGTACGATTTGCAGGTTGTAAATACAAGCATAGTGGTTTAAGAAACATATTGCAATTTTTGTTTCTTATTGGTAGGAATTGCACCATAATGGGGAACGTAAAAAGTATCATCATATAACACGATACAGGGAACAGTACATAAGAAATATGTGGTGTCCAGATGACAGCAAAAGTTTTTTTCCTGTCCTCTCACAAGTCAAAGTACATTTAGATCAAACAGAGAACATTGCTTCTAGTTCAAGATTTTTTTTTACTCTGTGTCTTGTGGGTTTTGTTGTTCTCTAAAGTGTGCTCTCAGGCTCTTCTGCCTTGACCGAGTTAATGAATGATGTCGACAAAACTACTTATTAACACCTGCAATAATGTATTGTCACTAACAGAGACAGAGACCTTAGGGAGCTGTTTGTATGACAGATGACACGTCCTGAAAAAAGCAGCTAAACCTCATGTGTTGAATAAGTGGCTGTTTTTTGTTTTAACCTATTTTTGTGTTCTTGTATCAGGATGCTAGAGTATGTGAAAGCTTTAGACCCAGGACTGGCAGAGATTATTGAATTGTAAACAAACTGTCACGGTCTCATATTCCTTTTTCAACCACAACCTTTTACTTCTGGTGAACTTTAAAGCAATGGAAGGATAGTTTTTTCTTAAGATAACAGGATCTGATATATTTATACACGTCTCTGTTCGTGTTAGGATGACTCATCTATCAGTGGGAGTCCTTTGCCTTAATCTCCTTCCAGATTTCTTTTCCCTTCAGCTTTTGTTTTTACTTGAAGCTTTGTACTCTCCCTGCTCATTCAAATTCCTTCACCTCTGCATTTTTTCATTTTCTATTGATTTTTACTTTTTAAGAAAACAGTGGTTACTCCTCCCATCCACATTCTTGCTTTCGTGTTGTCTTCAGACTAGTATGATGAGGATTTTAGAAAGCCGAGACCAGACAGGCTACCCTGAGAAAAAAAAAGTACTGATTGATGTAATGATGGGTTTGGTCCAGGTTATATAATTTTACATTGAAGTCATTTTTGAACCCTTGTTCATAAAAATTCAAATTTTGTCTAAGATCACTTGAGGACATCATACAGGTTTAAGTGTTGTTGAGCAAAATGTTAATCCTTTGCTGCTTCAAGGAGGCTGTTACCCTTTTCGTCTCCCCCATCCAGTGCAATTGTCTGACCTCCTGGCGACAGGATAGAGAGAAATACTGTAGATTTCTCTGTAGGAATTCATAAACTCTCTCACTGATGTCAAAGGTTCTGAGTGGGATGTTTATAATACATCAAGGAAAGTCTGGGTAGGATGGAGGCCAATGAAAAAACAAGCCTAAGTAAATTAATTCCTTCTCTCTTCAAAAGAAAGTTATTTTGCTCAGTTGGCTAATCAGTTAAGAATGCTGAAATGGTACATATTTAGGCTTGCAAAGTGCAGATACAGTGGTCTGTGCCTGGAGTGGAGGAATCCAGCCATCTTTGTGTCTGGGTCACAAGCTATAAAGGTTCAAACAGGAAATGGTTCGATGGAGGGTGGGAGATTGCCTCTGGAGTGTCAGACAAACCCCCGCTGATGTATTGTGGTGAAGAAAAGATTATTCTGCAAATTTCCCTGTGACCTGATCTCAGACAAGAGGAAGGCAATAGATAAACAGATAAATGTAAAGTGGAGAGTTTCACATCAGAGCTTTATAGATGCTGATTTATTTACTCACAAAGAATGCTGGGTGGCATTTCGGCTCACATTCTTGGAATAGTTTGCCTTACTAGAAATTAGAAATGTTTACTGATGTCTTTATATGATGTTTATGCTTTATTTTCTCTATGTGTCTTGTCAGAACTTCGATGATTTCATCTTCGCCTTCTTTGCTATTGAGATGGTGATCAAGATGGTAGCCCTGGGGATTTTTGGCAAGAAGTGTTACCTTGGAGACACGTGGAACCGCTTGGACTTCTTCATAGTATTGGCTGGGTGAGTTCACACAGGACCAGGGAACACTCAGCTTACTGAGTGTCAGAGTTTCTGAACATAATGGAGACTTAAATAAAGTCAAGTTTGTTTTTAATCTGTTCTTGATCAGTCTTTATTATGCAGAATTAGGTGATATGAGCTCATTTAGTGTATCTTCCCTGTTATGAAACCAGCATCTGCACACAAATGGTCACAAGATTGGAAATGAAGCTATCATTACATGGAGATTATATTTTACGTTACTTGTTTGGACACTCCAATAACAACTAAAACATGTAGGTGACTGCTGAAGGTAGCATTTGCACACATGTTGTAATGTTATATACAGATGCACACATATAGAACTTTTATTTTCACAGAAAATCTATAGCCATGCATATGCAGGACAAAAAAAAAAAAAAAAAAAACGCTGACCCAGCACTCTAAACAGTCTGACCTGATAAAACATGTTGCAGAATTTAGCCGGCTGGTTCAGGTCTGACATTTTCATCACACTTCATCCCCCGCAGATTTTTAATGCCATCCTTCTGCCACAGAATCTGTTGTCGATCAGTGGGAACAGGACACGCTTCCTCCAGTGGACAAGTGTCCTTCATAAAAACACAGGAAGCACTTTGCATTGTCTTGTTTCTTTTTTTCCTGTGACATGCCTAAATATCAGAGCCAGGAACTATCAGTAACGTTTTATGATTACATTCAAATATATTTGGAAAGGGCCTTTGCAACAACAACTCACTTCACTAATTGAAACTCATATAGATTAAGATGGATATTATCATGCCTTTACTTCTGTAAATTATATTGATTCCTGCTAACAGCTACTAATACATAATATTTTACATCAGACCAATACATTTTTTTTAAACATATGGACTTGATAAATACCAGCTTTTAGGATCACCAAATTTCGGACGATTGAAATGTCATCATGCATGGCTGCTATTTTTAACATTAAAGGGATATTGTGTAAGAATTACTGCCATCTAACTGTAATATGGTGAAATTTCACTCACATGAAAACAAACCCAAGTACTTCACTGTATCAAATACATATTGTGGCAATGTTACCCCCCATCTGTCATAAGGCATTGACAACGCAGATGTTACCATGCCATCCGCAGTGAAGTCAATACTGTCCAAGCTGGTATTTACTGTGACAAAAAGCAACATTCACTGCAGCTTTGAAAGCCACTAAAACCATGTAGACCTACACTATGTACCACAAGATTGGTATATATTTGAAGGATCTACTGATGTGCTTTTTATGGTATGGAGCAACACTGTCTAATTAAAACGAACGGAAAAATGTTGTTATAAGCTAATTTAGGCAGTACACTTCACTTACAGTATTTGTCAAGGAGACACATGGTAACTAGCGTCTGTTTTTAAATATCTCTCCTTCATTAGCTGCTTCCACGTGGAGAAGGATTCCTGATGTTTATCCACATCTTCTGATGTCTTTTAAGTTCTCTGTTTTGCTTTTGTGGGGGATGGTAAACCTGTTTCTTGTGCTACAGTTGCATATGCATGGCCCTACATCGTGCTGCAGAAGCACAAACTTGGGTTAGCATCTTCAAATGATCTTCACCCCTGCCTCTCAATCACACTGAACCTTAAGCAAAAAATGCCATGGTTTTACAGTATCATGGTATTATGATTATATGATTAAATTATAAATGGTCAAAGCAAGCTAGCTATAAGCTTATGAAATGATCACTTCATGCATTTGAAGTTCGGTGTGTTAGGGTGAAGCCTTCCAACTCCTCCCTCATTCATAGGTATCCACACTATGTTATTAATTCCCTCACACAGACTTTGCAAAGTGGTTGCTATCAATTCCCTTTTCTGAGACAATTGAGATTTAAAGCCTGCCCCTCCTCTGTCAAATGACTTTTCCACAAGTCAAGTCTCAGCATGGTTTTTTAGCACTACTCTCATTGCTTTTACAAAAGAGCTCACCCAAGACAAGTTGAGCAGAAGGGTACTAATGGAAAAAGGGCAAAGGATGCACAATTAGGTCATAAGAAATATCAGCATAGAGATCTTAACTGACGAAGTTCAAATATAAGATTTTTAAAGGACTCCCAAGGGGTTTGTTTTGCTCTTTTTTCAGAACGATGCTTTGATCACAGTAATTTCTTTATGTCTAAAGAAGGAAATGTATAAAATGAAGTTGATCTGCTAACAAGCAAAAATCCTTTTTAAAGGACTTTTTATATCTGAAGTTTTTTTGGTTGAATTATAATCAACTAATACAGTAGTATAAGTGTGATTAATAAATGTGAAAACTCCTCATAGTTAATTTGTAAAAATAAATCTGCAAATGTGTGTCTTGATGTGTGCGTATGTGTAAATATGTCAGCATGTAACCCAGATGGAACATTAAAATGAATTTCAGAAAGCAGGTGAAAGCTATGAAGGGTTTTTTTTCAAGAGTTGGGATTTGTTGGCATCTGCATGTGTGTTGGCTCACATCAGCGAGCGTAGGCAGAGTCTATGTTATAATTTGTTTTCATGGCTTATGCTATTTTTGAAGAATCTGAAAAGAACTTTATCTGTAGAGACCCAACCCCCTCCGAAATATCGAGACAAGGGTAGCCAAGGGTAACGGCTGGTTGTCGAGTCTTCGAATATATATCCTGGCAACAGTTGTTAAGTCCCCAGAGAAGGGCCCTGATGAACTGTTTGTTTCTCTCCAAGACGATAATTGCAGTTAAGCTGCTTTTTCAGCAGGTCTAACTCTCTCCTCCTAATCACCTTGCTGTCAGGGATTGATGGAGAGACGGCTGCTTAGATCAGGTGAGATGTGCAGAAATAGAGCTGAATTTCTACCTTGTGAATACAATGCATTTGGATGGACTGCTTCAAGGCTTTAACCAACCTGCTTTGAAATTTTCATGGTGTTAAGAATACATTACTAAAGAAATGGAAGGTATTTTTTTTCTATGTTTTAGAAGACACATTTTAACAGAAAATAAATCTTAGTCATAAATCTTTTCAACAAAAAACAGAAATGTTAGTAGTTAAGACTTCAGCATTTTAAGAGGAAATTACTTACCAACTATAATCACAGCTTAGTTATTATTCTAAATGTATTACTCTTGCATATTAACACTTAATCACTGGTATCAAATTATTCTAAAATGATATTCCTTGTTCCCACTGAGAGATACTGTCATGACATTGTCAGCTTTACCCCAAACGATTTATGTTCTGCATATGTCTACATATCTAGTTGGATCTAAAGAATCATGTATTTCTTAACAATATATTCTGTCTCTAAAATCTATTTGTTCCCTTACAGTTTTTAGTTACTTCTTTGTACTTTGTTCCAGATCAAGACATTTTAAAGTAAGTGATAACAAGGAAAAATTCTATCCAAACCAAGCTTGCACCAACTAATGAATGTACTGATGCAGGTTAGTAAGCAACTTGGGGTTGGGGGCCTTACCCAGGGGCACATCGACACATGACACGGGATAACTAAACCTGCAACGTTCAGATTACAAGGCAACTAGTTTTCCCATCGATTTAGGCACATTAGAGATTTTTGTGATTTTCTAAGGTGACAATCTTAAGTGAATTTAAGCATAAATTTTAATGGTACACTCCAAAACCTTATTTTGGTTATTATAGCTCTTTAGATGTGGACTTTTTGGGTCACTGTTCTCCTCCTTAAGTCAAGTGTCCATGAGGGTAATTGCAAGAACTTTTCCTTCAGGATTTACAGCTAGCAAGGAGAATTCATAAGGATTTCACAGATGCTAGAAACTTACATCCTGTTTCAGCAAAGCAGACCCAGACATCACAGTACCACCACAACATGTAATGGGCTGGTGAAAATTGCGGACCCAGTATTCAAACCAGACAACCGGGAAAAAGTTTGACAGTTTATTAATTGGAGCGTCTGTGTCAACGGCGAGAAAGTGTAGCACTGACCGGATCTTCTGGAGAGATATATGGTTGTTAGTTTCCGACTCAGGATGATGGACTGATTTGCTGGCAGGAGATGGATAGTACTGACCTCAACAGGAAACAGGGATGAGTCCAGAAGTGCGGTTGAACAGCCAGCACATGAGGGTCCGGCTCCTGAGAGGAGACTCCAGAATGCGGCTTTAGCAGTGAGTGAGCACCGAATCTATCGGGTTGATCCTAATCGAGGTCGAGGGGAAGCAAAGAAGTGGTCAGAGCTGGGAGATCCAATAACAGAATAGGTTCCAGACCGAGATCCAGAATCAGGGTCGTTATGGAAGCAGAGGTCAGCAACAGGAGATCAGATGTCAAAGAAAGATCCAGTCCGTAATCCAGAATCAGAGTTACTAGGGGGCAGGGGTCAGAACCAGAAAGCAGAGAAACAAATCCACAGGGAAACAGGCAAAAACAGGTCTTGAAGGGGAACAGGTCATAAGAGGCAGGCAGGCAGAAGATACGCTGGAAAACTCTCACCATCGAAAAAAATTTGGCATCAGTCTCTGATCTGAAAGAGGTTTTTAAAGGCAGGTGAACAGGTGCGGCTGTTGAGAGTAGAGCAGTGGAGGCTGTTTGAAATAATCTGATCATCAGACCAGAGCTGACTCACAGATTCATGACACAACAGGTGGGTAGAGTACTTAAAAATCATACTCAAGTAAGAGTAATACTATTTGATTATTTTGTTACTCAGGCAAGAGTAAAAAGTAATAATAAAGAAAATATATAGGGTAAGAGTTACAAAATATTTGGTAAAAAGTCTGCTCAAATATCAAGTAACTAATCACATCTGATGTTTCAAATGTAGGTCATATACATATTCTGATATTTTAAAAACTATAATAAAATGACTAAAACAAGCAAATAATGTCATAAAAAAAACAAAAAAACATATAACAATTCCAGGCAGAAGAAACACTCTTCCAAACCAGGTTTCTTTTTAATAAAACTTTGACTCTGATTAGGATTTCTCCAGTCTTGTCCGACCTTCTGGATTTGACCCCTGCCTTCACTATGACAATGCCACTGGAACTCGGACTGGTACCTTCCTCTCTTTCTAACCTCCCGGCTCTGACCTCCTTTCTGCTCATCCCGACTGTGATTTAAGATTGTTCCCAAGAAAGACTAGCTGGTTCTCCTACCTCAGGGTTGTCAAACTGGTTCCAGAAAGGGCCGTGTGGCTGTTGGTTTTCTTTCCACCCAAGCAGTAGCACACCAGACTCCATTCATCTCATCAAGTCATCAGGTTAAGACTAGACTAACTTGATGAGACGAATGAAGTCTGGTGTGTTACTGCTTGGGTGGAAAGAAAACCAGCAGCCACACGACCCTTTCTGGAATCACTTTGACACCTGTTTCCTACCTGCTCAGCCAAAGACGAAGTCCTCCTCCCTGGGACCGGATCGCTGGACTGCTGGCTGGTCCGCCGAGCCTAAGACCATATCCTCTGTTTCCTAAGAGAGCATCATGTGGCTGCTGTTTCCTCCTGACCCAGAAACTGTGCTCAATAAACTGTTTAATCACCTCTCGCTGTCTGGCTATTATCTGGGTCCGCAAACTCCACACATGTATATATAATCTTGATTCAGGGAGATTTTTCTAACACTATTTTAAATAGATGTTGGTATTTAAAATGGCACCTTGTCACTTCACATATGTGGTCTGTCATATTGTATTTCAGACTTTGATTGAGTCACTTTTGAGGAGCTGAAAGAAGCCAGGAACCTAAATCTTAAGTGTCATCTCCTTTCTCCTCCTTTTGATTTATTGATGGCACTTTGGATCACCTCCAGTGCATGTGGGAGACTCCAGAAGAAATTGAGACTGATGATTTGGAAAAAAAGAAGATGGGGTAGTTTAAGATATCTAATAGGGAGGTAAAGGGCTTCACGAGCTGCAAAAAGATGATTTATAGAAAAACATGTGACAAAAGAAAATTTGTTAAACACGTATCAACAAAGGACAGGATTTAAAGCATAAAAATCATTTCTATAACAAAAAGATTTTAGTGTTATTTAAATCAAACTGAGAAAACTTTCTTATTCAGTGATAGTGCTTTGATCACAAACTGTCAGCCTTGGCTGATTTGCCTACATAATACTTTATTATTACATTTTCTAGCATGTAAGTTAAGACTTTTTATCTACTGGCCATTTATTGAAACGGATTGGGAAAAAATTACTGTTTAAAGGCATGAATTTGTTGGTTATGCTATATATTTATTTTGTTACACTGCTAAAGTTTGAGCAAAATCAGCAAAAGGAATAAACATTTTAAATGAAATAGTCTAAATACTTAAAAAAGTATTGCCACTAGATCTAAAAATTATAATTTCCCACTAAAATCAGAAAATAACATATGACTATAACATTTGTGCAGATTAGGAACATTTCATTTTCTTACAATTTGCAAATTGCCGTTTAAACAGGTTCAGTGTTTTGGGGGAATGGTCGAGCATGGTCCAGTAACAACACTAATTACCAAAGATTACATTTATTAGCTGGCAGTATTGGCAAGCCAAGCTGCTAAAGTCTTTTCCCTGGTTTCAAGGCTGGATGCCAAGCTGTAGATCTGGCCAAACATCAATTCAGTATTTTTTACAGTGTCACATGATCTATTCTCATATAAGTATTTTTGATTCCCAGATGATCAACCTTAAAAAAAGTATTTTGAATATTTGAGAAGAGGAATGTAGAAAACATGTGGCATGTTGAAACAATGGGAAAGCATGTAAGAGCAGATACTAAATCTAGGAACAATGATGGGTTTAACACAACCTTTGTTGTTCATTTTCAGCAGTTTGGTCAGTTATCTCTTCCTTTTCCCCTCCCCACCTCTTTTTAGCTTTGGGTAAAAACACCTGTATTGGACTACAGCATTTTCTTTGCTGAGGTCTTTAACCTCCTGGGCACTCCTCCAATAGTAATATTGTTCCACGAGCAATGGCTCACCTTACTGCTAATGGATTATTATTCAAGAGCATGATGTGGCATGGGTGGGAGAGATAAGATGTTTTGTAATGAAGTGTAAGAGAGTAGCTTTAGTTTTAAATCTAATAATGGTCAGTGCGAGCAAACTGCTTTGTGTCGAGTATGCTCTCTATAGCACCTTACTAAAGCAGCTATAAAAAAGGAACAACATTCCTATGGAGCAGTGGTTCTCAATTCTGGTCCTCAGGGACCAAAGCCCTGCATGTTTTAGATGTCCGTTTCAGCACACCTGACTGAAGTGACTGCATGACCTCATCAGCGGCAAGCACGTGCTGCTGAAGCCTGTTCACTCATACAAAAAATCAGGTGTATAACAGCAAGGAAACAGCTAAAAGACACAGGACAGAGGTACTTGAGGATTAGGATTAAGAACCAATGCCAAACAGATTGTGTAATTACTCCTGGTCTAATGGAAACCTAAGACCTTAATTCAAAGCATTCATTTTATTTCACACAAAAAAATACATTTCACAATGAAATATAAAAGTAGAAAAAATAGATAAACAGATAGTGACCGGCAACATTTGTAAATGTAAATATAAATTTATTCATGGACTATAAATTAAAGCGATTGGAGGAAAAATAACAGTGTCTAAAAGTAAGACATGGAAAAAAATGCTATAAATCTAGGGAAACCTGTTTGCCATAGGAAGCTGTGCCCCTGAAATGTAAAACATCTGAAAATAAAGCTTTACTTTGATAATAACATTAACTGGAAAACAAGTTGAAAGTGTTTGTTCCTAGGTCCACTAGTACCTCTCCTTTCTCAAAAGGTTCAAAGTGTTTGGTCGGCCTATTTGTAAAGAGACTATATTGATTTTAAAATATTTACACTGAGGTTTAAGGTTCTGGATTAGGATTGTCACTTGTTTCTGTATGGGGAGAAAGAATAGGTTTTTGACAACAGGGAAAGCAAAAACTGTTAGCATTTCATTTGATACCAGTTGTGAGTGTTGTTCCCATGAGAAAAGTTCAGACTAAGGGTGGGCAACCAGTCCATTAGGGTCGGCAACATGCAATGTTTAAATGTGTGCTTAATACAATACACCTGAAAAGAATGGCTAAGTTACCTCTTCAGTATGCAGTCAAATTGTCCAGAGTTGCGTCTATCATCCAGTCACCTTATTCAGATGTGATGTGACCAAGGACACATGTAAATAATTGCAGGATACCTGCACTGGGAGACTGGAGTTACCACCCCTGTTCTAGACCTTTTGAATGAGGTAGGGACATTTGAAAGAACTCTAGCAGAATGTGAGACAAAATTGACAGAGTTTTATTTTATGATTTTGTAAAGATTGGATGATCATCATGGTTGTACTGATGGTACTATGTGCTGAAGGCAGACAATTGTATAGATTAAAAACTTAGGCTTCAGAGAATGGTATCTCTTTCTTCTTTGCCATTTTCCCTATTTTTATTCTTACACTAATTATTATATCATGCCATTTTAACTGTTGCATTAGCTTTATCACATATATTTTGCCTTTAACATTGCTGTAACAGAATTGCAGACATTATTGAAATCCGAAACTTCTTGATTTTGCCTCAGATGTTTATGGTTTAGCTATGCACGACATGTTTGGTCAGTTATGAACGTTTAGCAAAACTATGTGAATTTTATTACGCAAGCGGAACCTCACACTACAGTATACTTAGTCTAATAACATGTACTTCAGTACTAAATCCTAACTGCTGATGATTTATTTATATGTCTTAAAGGGTTTAAAGTTGATGCTGGTCTTTGTTTTTAGGTTATGGGTGTGGGTAATAACTGAAAACCTTCACTTGTCAAATATTTTTGTCATGATGGGTTTCTTTTTAAGTTGTCGAACCCACATGCAGAACACAAACACAGTAGAACTTTAGATCGTGATAGTTTATTGAAGGTTGTAGAGCAAAGTGGTGTAAACACAAGTCAGGTCCGGGAAGGGAGAGTTTGGTCACAGCTGCAGACACTAAGAGAGGAGTCGAAGGTGAGTTCAAGAGCAATTGGAAAATGGAACGTTGGGAAATGTTTGGAGCGGTGCTTACTGTAGGTTGAGGTTTGGTTGGTTTAGGGAGTGGGTTACCAAGATCCAGGGTTTGGTTTCCAGTATGGGTCCAGAGGCAACGGAAGTGTGCGGTGGGAAACGGACAAGTCGGCTCGGAGAGGAGATTGAGTCCAGAAGCGGTACTGATGTCAGTAGCTGGGCTTTGTGGTTCCGAATGACCAACGAGTAATAGTCAGAGAGCTCGGGCATCCAGTGGATAAGGACCACGGCGTCATGAGGAAGGAGTTCAAGGGGAGAGGCCAGGAGCAGACAGCGTCCAGACTTCACTACGGAACCTGAAGGCAACGAGGAAGAAAACACCAGAGGTTAGTTTCTACAGAAACTTGGTTTGGCCAGAGAGCTCAGTGATAGCCTTGTAGCACAGGAGGCTAGAGCTACCATCGAATCTCATAACACTCGGCTCCGACTAGAGATTTCAGCCTGCTTATGTACTCAGGAGATGATGAGCACTGATGGGAAACACCTGGGACCAGAAGCCACACCGCAACCCCGTTACCTCTGTCGCCATCTGGTGGAGAAATCAGAGAGAACCAAAACCAAAACAGACTAACAGAAACAGATCATGACAATTTTAAGCTTTAAGTACCTATGATGTTACCTTTATGTTTGACAAAGTTCAGTTCTCCAACAAATCAGAGTGAGGTTTGTCACCAAGTCAAACTGGGGCATTCAAGAGTGCGAAACATTTCCCCTTACAGCTATTAAAGTGATATCAAGGGACATTGCTTATGGTGCAACCAAGGAGTCATGGTATCTCTTCACTTTTATTGTACATTCATATATAAACATTTAGGATAAATACAAGGAGCAAAAAGAAGAGTAGCAAGGAAATCCAAGCCATCTATTCCATCAGCCATGATGAGAAAATGGAGATCTTTAACAAACATGTTTAAAGAACTACACTCCCTAGCAAGGACCCAACAAGAACATTTAGAATGCAGCATTGTGTGTTTCACTCATGAATGGTTGGAGGTTCAAATTCCCACCCCACCGCAATGCCTTTATGCCAGCTTTCTGACCATATAAGTACACATAAAATTTAAATGAGGTTGGAAAAAGCAAGGGAGGTGGGTTGGCAGTGCTTGTGTACAACAGATGTTTTTTTTTTTTCAGACAGGTTACAGTGAGATTTTGTCTCTGGCCTAGACGTTGAACAGTTGGCAGGCAGTTTTTGCCTATATCATATACCCAAAGATGTCTGTAGATTTATTTTGGAAACAGTTTACATTCCACCATCTGCAATTGTTCACACTGCATATAGTGTAATCAGTTCATTTGCTGCTAAGGTACGTACACAACAGCCTAATGTGGCAATAACTGGTGATTTTAATCATGCCTCACTCTTTGTCAAACTTCAAAAGTAGAAGTTTGTTAACTGCTCTACCAGAGACAACAAAACTTTAGAGTTGTTTTATATAAATATTGAAGACATATCTTTAATGCAAGAACTCCTCTTGGAAAAGTAGAACATAATTTTGTTTTACTCTGCTTAGAGTGTAAGCCCCTTTATTAGTGGCAACCTGCATTAAAGTGAACTGTATGAAATCAGTCAAAGCAAACTGAAGATAAAAAAAAACCAACAAGAATAGTAAGATAGTGCTTCCTCAGATATAAACAGTGGATCAAAGGTAATCACAAGAAAAAGAAAATAGATCTATAAAGAAGGGAGACAATGACGTTTTGAGGAGTATACATACAGTAGAAGTAACCTAATTGAAGTTTACTTGCCGATAAGCAGTCAAAAGTGTATGTTACTTCAGCTATTGGCATGTAGAGGAGCTGTCCAGTGCTGAACCTGTGAAGTGTTACTCTGGACATGTTTTCTAATTCAGGGATTAAAAAAAAAACCTTGCATTTGATGGTTGGCTTACCTAATGTTTTCCTGAGGCCTATATCATCAACTTGATCCAGTCATATAGGCATTGTTCACCTAAATTTCCACTCAGATGTGTGCGCTCAGCCATCACATTGATGTTAGTCACTCTAAACTAGTAAAACCCTCACAGACTAAGCAGTGAAGACACAGGTGGAATACATGTTGAAACTTGGCAATGGTTTTGAAAGCAGTTGTGGGTTGAGTTTGCTGTGTTTTCTGACTATTAAAGTCAAAAAGGACATTTTTTATTCTTAATTTCTCTCTCTGAAATGATAATTTATATATATTAATTCCATAGCTTTTCTTAAAAAAAAAAAAAAAACAAAAAAAAAAAAACCCAAAAACTCATTTCAAATAATCCTATGCTGGACAGACGCGCCAATGTCTTTGTATTCAATTTCTATTTATTCTGTCTTTTAATGAACATTTATAATAAAGAGAACCACAAATCGTTTTTTTTTTTATAATCCAAAAATTAGAGTTGTAGCCGCTATATAAAAAGTCCCCAAGTTAACTACCCAGAGTAGAATTCTTGACTTCAGTTCTTCTAAATTACATCCCCCATCCTGTTAAGCCAGTTGTGAAAATAAGGTGCTGCAACACATTTTTAGCTTGAACAGAGCAGTAAGTTGGCCATGGAAGAAAAAAAGGAGGAGGCGTGGCTTCAATATTTAAGAATACCATGAACTGTAGTAAAATCTCTTTGGGTAATTTTATGTC